>JAQGCS010000216.1:0-29793 GCA_034702105.1 Fuscozetes fuscipes
CTCAATCGACTATTAATTGGTGTTCCCACCACTGAAAGGTTAAGATCGGGAACAGTCACATCCAGTCCATAGACACTGCTATCTATAGATCGATAATTTCAGTTCAAATCTCAGGGCAACAAAAAAGAGAACACGTCTTGAGTTGTGCTCTCACTTTCGACTCCTAGCAATTCAAGTGAAATAGAATATCAATTTTATTGAACTCTTTTCCTAATTTAGATGAAAGCACTAAATATATAATAATTTCTTTAATGCATTACTCAAATAATAAATGACTTCAATTGTCTAATAGTTCGGTGAATGAGGCGTACAATCGATTGTATTTTCCTCTCATTTAAACAATTGATTTGATCTAAAAATTATAGATTTAATAAAAATTTTATTACTTCAGGTTTTGTGGGACTTCAGACAAACAACTATTTATAGCACAGACATAAACCAGTGCTGACAACAAAACCAAATTCTAAATTGAGTCACGTATTGAGTAATAGACTTAAATTCTGGTCATTGTATTGAATAAAGTTTTCTTCAGATAAGCCAACGGTTAGTCCGACTTTGGATTAACTTTGGATTAAATGAACGCCACATTCAATGCATTCAATATTGAAAATAAAATATAAATTGCACTAAAAATCGATAAAATGAAAAATCAAATCAAATGTGATTGATCAATCTGTCAATCAATAACTCAACTCGTCAACTCATTAGAGTTAAGTTGGGTCAGATCACAAGAATAGAGTTTAATGTGCTGATCTTATCAGTACTGAAATTTATTACATAAAAACAAAAGTAAAATAATTGATAGGTGCAAATGTGGTCCAACAGCGCTGCGCGACTTACACTCGAATCAGATTTCAAAGAATAACAATATGTTTGGGTTTTTAATATATCTTTGTTTTACATATTTAGCCAATTATTGGGCAAAAAAAACAAATCTCTCCTTCGAAGCAAAAATTTCGATCTGAAACCACAGATTTCGAGCACAAAATTTGTTTGGAAACACAAAATCACCGAAACGGTTCTAATAGCGAATCAGTAGAGTAGAGTTGGCTGCGATCACGTCTTCTGAGTTCGAATTGAGTCAAAACAAACATCTGTTCCTCTGATTTGCATATTTCTGAACAATGAGTTTCTCTTGATTTTCAATATAATATAATCCAAGTTTATGTAATACTCATTGATCTGAATATTTAACCCATAAGTCCTTTCCATAAAGAAAATGTTAACAATTGACATATTTGAGAAATTTTGACGAGAACCAGGCTATTTTTCAGACTAAACATGTCTTAAAGGTTACATATCTTGAACATCTTTGTAATTTAATTTTCAAACATAAACAAATAAGTTCAAATAAAAGTGAAACGATCGAAAATCGTGTGAACTTTCTCATACTTTCAATTGGCAGAATAAAAAATAATCAGGTTAATTTTTCAATTTACATACAATCTTGACTAAAATGTTCTTTGAAGTGATTCTTTTTGTTTTGAATTTTGTATTTTGATTGACTTTGAAAAACAAATTCAATAAAATTTATTTGAAATTTCAAATTAAATGAATTAATTGATAAAAGTTTGCGTATTATTTAAAAAATGTCGAAACACTCAAAATGAAAAACAAAACCAAAACTCTTTAAGGAATTGAAATGAAATGTGATTTGCATTGAATCGATTGAAAACCTATTATATGATTGACTTATTAGACGCCAAATGAATAACAATAAGGTATTACTCTTATACCGATCCCAATAATTAACATAAATCCCACAAAGAATTTAGGCCTTGCTTTTCATTTGACGCCTTAAACACCACATCTGAAAGCTATTGATTTGAAATTCATCAAATATGAAGTATTGGCACGATTGGGCATGCTAACTCTAGAATATTTTAATTTGGACTTAATTCCACTTAATTTGAACTTAATTTTTGAATTATTATTCTCTGCTTTTATTTATTTATTTCTAAAAATGAGAATATTTTGACGACATTTCAGATTAATATTCAGACAGAAAACAACAAAATGTCTCAGATTATATCAATTTCTATTTAATTAAAATGAATTTGAACTAAGATTTTGACTATTTTTAGCAAAATTGCAAATAAAACGAGAATTCCTAAAATATTTTTCCTTCAATAGTAATCTGGACGACAAAAATAGCGATTATATCTTTCAAATTTTAAAATTAGAACCAAAACTCGTTTACATAGAAACAGTGTTATCAGGGTGATTCTCTAATGATAAGGAAAAGTTGACTTATAATCAGCTGATTTGAATGTTTCCTCACTATTTTGTTTTATATACAATTTTATTGGGTTTTTATTTTTGATGTGTCTTTGAAAACAACAAAAGTTATGTTTAGTTCGCATCACTTCCTCAGATGTATGTCCACCGCTCCGCTCAATGGAGTGCTGTCTGGCATTAGAGTGTTAGATCTGACCCGTGTGTTGGCCGGACCTTTTTGTACAATGTTATTAGGTGACCTTGGGGCCGAAGTGATCAAGATAGAAAAGCCTAACAGCGGCGATGACACGCGTGGATGGGGCCCTCCTTTTATTAAAAATGATTTGTCCTGTTATTATGTGGCCGTAAACCGCAATAAAAAGGCACTTAAACTATAACTTTGCTATGATTTCACTTTTGTGTAATGAGGACAGGGATGGCATAGTTTGTGCTTGATCACCGATTAATCTAATGGCCTAATAGTCAACTTTTTTGCTGCTTTTTTCGTCGAAGCCTTGGTCTTAATATTAAATACTAATCATATCTTTTTCTAAATGTTGCAAGTTTTATACAACTTGACTTTTGAGTAGATACTATAGTAGAGTACATAACCTGGTTAATCCCTGTTTTACATCGATTTGATTATATATATAACTAGAGATCTGTTTCCGCTTCGAATGATTGACATAACTATTCATTAATTGCTTTTAAATTATATGATTTTTAATGAGAGAAAACACTAATTCTCGGCTATTATTCAGAGTTTACAACTAATTGATTACAAAAACTGAACGAAAAAGTTCTCATAAATGAAAACTAATGGAGAGATAGCGTGAAATCAAATCATGTATTAAATCACAACTAAATTAATGGCTAAGAATCGGTTCGGAAGAGAGAGAAACTGATTTCTTATGTTTATTACAGTTTTTAAAAATCGAAATCTAGTTTAAAATTCAAAGGCTTTTATTGAATGTGAAAACCTATACTTATATATTGTATTGTTTATTGTTATCTGTTTTTTCTCATTCAATAACCACAGAGTGTTGTCATTGATTTGAAGCAATCGAAAGGCACTGATGTGTTGTTAGAGTTGGTCCGGGAGTGCGATGTCCTCATAGAGAACTATCTTCCGGGAAAGTTAACACAAATGGGTGTCGGATATGAAAAAGTTAAACAAATAAACCCTAAAATAATTTATGCCTCTATTTCTGGATTCGGGTCGAGTGGACCCTATGCTAAAAGAGCCGGTTATGATGTTATCGCTGCATCGATTGGAGGCTTACTATCTATTACTGGTCCAGAGGATGGCGACCCCTGTAAGCCTGGAGTCGCGCTCACAGACTTGACGACCGGTTTGTATACTAAAAGTGCTATACTGTCGGCGCTCTTCTATAGGGAAAAATATGGGAAGGGATGCAAAATTGACTGCAATTTGCTATCGAGTCAGGTGAGCATGTTAACAAACTTGGCCTCCAATTATCTGAATTGCAGTGAAAAAGGCAGACGTAGGGGTACAGCACACGAGAGTATAGTTCCTTATCAGTCATTTAAGTGCAAAGACTCGAAATGGATTACAATCGGAGCCATTTCTGACCGAATGTTCGCCAAAATGTGTCAATTAATTGGTCTGAAAGACGTGGCGAATGACAATAGATTTGCAGACAATGCGAAACGAGTGCTGAACAGACAGACACTCATTAAACTCATTGCCGACAAAATACAAACTCAACCAATCAATCATTGGCTCAATCTATTTGAGAGTTCGGGCTTTTCTTACGGACCCGTCAATGATATTGAAGATGTCTTCGAAGACAAACAAGTTTTACACAACAAATGCGTTATAGAGCTCGAGTCAGAGCATACCGACCCTATCAAGACATTAGGACATGCGGTCACTTATCAAAGTGAACATGATCATTCTTTTGTTCGTCACAAATTCAGTAGTCCCCCACTTCTCGGAGAGCACACGACTCAAGTGCTTAAATCAGTTCTCAATTACGACGACTCAAAAGTACAGCAATTAATCGATCAAAACGTTATTCAGTGATTAAATTCGTGCGAAACTAAAACTTGTTTTTCAATTCTCAAAGGATTCATATTTTCAGAGATATTAGAGTTTAATATCAGAGAAAAAGTGTTATAACCCGAGGAGTAAACCATTTTTGAAGAATACTTGTTATCAAATCAATCATTTTTAATGTTATTACAAAGAAATACAATTTAATCCTTATTTCCAAATGATTTTATCAAATAAAGAAATTTTATACAAAAACTATTCTCTGATATTAACGTAAATTCTCAGTAATTGTTTGCGAAAATTTTGGCTCTGGTTTTAAGGCCAGTTACCAGTACTTTACTCTTTATTACTGGCAATAACTTTACTATTTATTGGCAGACAATATGTGCGGACATTCTTTCGATAATAAAAATTCGAATAAAAACAATAAAAACGATTATTTTCATTCAATTCAGAGATTATTTCGGAAACAAATTCTCAAAGACTTATAAAAAGAAGAAATATTTTCACATATTTTTGTTATTAGACTCAAGACTTGAGAAACACCTTATCCTTAAAGAGGTTTTCTCGTGAGAGACATTGTTTTCATTTGATTGGTATGTTTTGCTCAAAAATTTAGTCATTTGTTTGACTGAATGGATAGATTTGAATGCATTCAATGCGGAAACAATTATACCTTTGCTTTTGTATATTTAATTTTGATTACATTTCTAATGCCTTAATGAAAGTAATAATAGCTATTGATTTCAATTTTGTCTCATATTTTATCGCAAAAAGATTAGAATAATTATTCGTAAATTTTATGCTTTTATTTCTAATATCAGTAAACAAATCATTAGAATTAGTGGTTTGAGTGGTCGCGTAACCAATGCTGAGCTCCATATTAGGAACAGAAGATTATGTAAATATTATGCGGGTTTCAAATAAGTATATTTATAATTAAAGATAATATTTAATTAAGTCATAAAAAATAAATAAAAACGAAAACTATATTTCATTTGATCGAACGCTATCACAGCTCGATCTCTAATGAATAGGAAAAGCTATCGAAAGGCTATCGATTAGAGGCAATACTTTTAAAACATTTGTTTATCAAAATTCCTATCAATTGAATGTTTTTAATTTCATAATTTATTCGGTTATTATCAAACGAATCAATTCTTATTTGGCGAATGTCTGTTTCGATGCTTCCTCTGGCACTTTCCCGAGCCTGCAATCCTACATTCCTTTAGTTATGATATCCTTAAGTGAGAAAAAACTTGAATTTTAATCTGAGGAGTGTTATTGCAAATGAACGACAAGAGTAGAAATCAATGCTATAATAAGATATAAATCATATTCTGATTATAGCATTGAAGAGAATCAAAGTAATAATAATCGTAAATAAAAATGTATTAGTACTAATCTTATGAACACAAATATAATCCATTATTTTGTTTGTGAAATATATGCTTTGAGATATGCAATGAGTGCCCAAGGAGGAAGTTTTTAATTTTAAATTTTAATAATTTATGTGATACCTCTTCCTGAATGATAGCACACAAATTATACGACAACTTGTGAATATGTAGTTTCATTATTTTAAAGAACTACTCAAATATGTCTGGTATTTGTGCCCACCCTGACACTCATAGAGCACAAGTAATCGTTTGACAAATACATAATTGATTACAATATGAATTACAACCCGAATAACAATTAGGGAATTACTCAATATATTACTCAACTACAGTTGTGATTCATAGCATTATTAGGAATAAATTCAAATGATTCGTAGGCTCTGGTATAATTGAGTTTAATAGGCTTTCTTTGGGTGCTATCATTACAATCACTTTTCCTCCTTATATCCCACTCATCAGACAATAGGTTTGCATTCATTAAAGTCATTCAGAACATCAAACATCACATAAATGCAGTGATTGATCGATGAAATAATTGTTTTCAAACTTTCTTATAATTATTGGTTTGAGAGGTTTCTCATCGATTATCAATTATTATGAAAGAAATGGACTACTCTTTGAGCAAAACAAATATTTTTCAACAATTTATGCCATAATTTAGACTCAAAACTAAACAAAATTATGTTAAAAGTCATCAAAAGTTTAATTTATTCACTCATTTGTATCAAAACAAAGCAACAAAAAGAAGGTTAAAATTTCAGTTTTGCTTTGATTTAAGGAATTATTTCCATGTTTTTTAACACTTTTAGCAAAACCACAACACTTTTTTACTCTACTCTAATAAACAAGTGTTGAAAATATTTTTTTAATCTTGTATCAAATTCTCTTTTTTTCTGAACACAATAAACAATTGAATACGAATTCACTTTTCATTATTGAATTTATTGATAAAATCTCTGAAATCTCACTCAAAAAATACTACATTTTATGCGCTCTTATGTGTCAGATAATTATTAATTGATATCTGGGTTATGACCCGAAACACTGTTTTTATTATTTTAAGAAAAGGAGTCTTCAAATGTGAATTTCAGATCAAAATTCAAAAGTTTTTGCGTTCATATTATATGCATTACTGACGGCTATTATTGTTATTAAAATCTTTGAAAACAGTAATCAATCGCTGAACACATTAATTATAACTCGTTTTTTCAAAATATCTTTCACTGGATTTTTGAGAACAATTTTCTACTTTTTTCAAAAAATAAGATCAATTTTATGGAGAAATGACACGATTTTGAGGGACCTTTTGCTCAAGAATTTTGACTTTTACTGAATCAGAACTGATTTCTATCCGAAGCTATAATTTAAACAAAAATTTAAAGCATTTGAAAAAACAAATCTCTTTGTCATTGATTTGGAATTAATTATAAATCGAATAAAAATCAAATTCAAATCGATTTAAAGTTCAATGAAAAACATAATAGATCTGTGAATTCAAACCAAATATGTTTTGTGAGAAAATCGATTCTTTTCTCACCTTTCAATTGATTTGAGTGTGAATTCACACATTTTAATGAAAATCAAGCGATTAATCATACGTTTGTTTATTGAAAATCATTTATTTCTTGTCCTCAATTATAACAATATTCTGAGGGCTCAGCACTAAAATATCTATTAAGTAAATCCTAATTGAATTAAACAGAGAAGCGCAAGACATCAGCTATCCATTCAAAATTTATCTTAACTGATCAAACAAAATAATATGTGGGTGCAACTTATCTAATATCTATCTTGTTTTCCGGATTCTAAATTCGTTTGAGGTAAAAATAATTGATTAAAAGTTCTTAATTTGTTCGATTATATAAATCTATTTTGAAAATATTAATAAAGCAGGTTTAAGTTAACATCTCAAAGGTTTGTTCCTGGATATCATTATGAAGCAATTATTCTCAAATTTTTATTATATTCAATAAATATTTGAGTTAATCCTTACATTAAATTTATGATTGTTTTGATGACAATAACATATAAATCAATGGATTTAAAAGTGTTTTGTAATCGAAAATATTTTAAAGTGAAAAACAAAAAATGAATAAAAATCTCGAAATGAGAAAATCGGAGCACTTTTTACAATAACTCATAATTCAGTCGAAGAAAGAAAATAATTAAAAGCATTGAAAAAACGTCTGAAAGTTCAAGAAATAGGTTAACAAACAGGAGGTTATCGTCGAAGACAACTATCAATCGATTGAGTGAAACATTTTGTTTAAAAATAGAGAAAAATTTCTACATTATTGCTCGATAATTTACTCCTGCAATCACTGAAAAAAATAATAAAAAGAATTTTCAATTTAATTCGTCTTCTCTTGAAAGGAGGAGAAGAGGTCAATATATTGCAAGTTAATCAAAGGGCGGATCTCATGATATATGATTTCGATTATATTCTAATCAATGGCTTATGAATAACATTGAAGTAATTTATAGTAATTTTCTATTTTAGAAACTTATGAAAAAAAGTTAGAAAACATGAAAACTATTTTGAATTAAAAATTAATTTATTTTATAAAAGTATTTGTGATCCGAGAAAACACATAATTAATCAAAAAGTAAAAAACTGTTCTCTTTTCCTGAGATGAGCTCTGATTTTCAATATTTACATATATAATGACTTTACGAAAATCTCAGACTTATTAAGACTAATATGGAGTGAATTTCCTATTTATAACTATTTCCTATTCAAACATTTTATTCATTGAACTCTGAATAAGATTTTATCGAAAGAGGTTTCGTATAATTATAGAATAAATCATTTAAATTAATTTCACAGAAATTTATTGGGATAATGGCATAATTCAGATCGAATTTAGTTAGTAATCAATATATAAATAAATACATTTAAATATCTGATTAAGTCGTTAACTAATTGAAGAAAAATGATAACAATTTTATTTTTTAGACCAAAGAAAGTACTTTTATTTATCTTTTAATTGCTTTTAGTGTAGAACTACGCAAACATTTCGCATAAAGTCCTTTGATTTCATTTGGCTTTTATGAGAAGTGTTACAAAACATACGAATGCGATAAAATATTTCTTTGAAATGAATTTTAAAATTCTATTGAATATAAAATAATTTATCGTTTATTATAAGCGAAACCAGAATCCAATTAAAAAATTAATGGTATTTACTATCATATTGAGAACGAATTGCTCTTTGAAATGGCCATCAAATTATTCTAATCAAGAAAAAAATTATTTTTCTTTTGAAAGGAGTCAGGGCCAGCATTATAATTAGTTATCTTAGTTCGTTTAGTGTTTCATTAATAGTTTTATTAATATAAGTTTAGAATAAGTTAATACGAACTCCAAAACGCAATTCTATTCATTTTTGACAATTAATTGTTTTAAAATTGATTGCTTTTCCCTGAATTATGAATTCCTGACTAATTTCAAGTAAAAACATGTGTGAAGTGTTGAAATGTCAGTAAAGGTATTCTGGATTAGACTTTTAGGAGTAGTCCCGTTGTTATCCTTTGAGATATATTAATATTGAGAAATATTTTAACCCAAAAACACATATTTATAGTCTATTGTCTAATGGGTTGAACACCAAAAACAATAGGGAATGTCTATCAATGCAAACGCTAAGGATTTTTGTCAAACAAAAACTAAAAAGCCGTGAATTCTATCATTTAATTGAGTTTTTTGGCATTTTCTCAAATCGTTTGAAAATTTCCCATCGCTTCTAATTTATACAAAGTATGATTAAATCGTTTAAAATTTGAAGGGTTTTCCATCGATTTATACCTAATTGAAAATCGATTTAATTTAATTCTAAGTCACGAATATATAATTGTTTTAACTGATATATGGCTTCGTTTTTACAATAACTCATAAAATTGTCAATCGATTCAATCAGATAACAGCCACTCTCTTATCGCTTAAATCAAAATATTTCAAAAACTTATGGAAATTACTAATGAGTTAAATATAGCTTTTATTCAAATGATTTGTTGTAATTGAGAATGATTTTGAGTGCAAAGAATGAGGAAATTCTTATGATTTGTAAATATTTAAACTCTTATCTGATTTCATGCCTGAGTTGATGACATATAATCGGACACAAAACTGTGAATTATGGATATGATGGCTCATTTTGACAATCCAAGAATCATATTAATTGTCTTTTAAATTAAGCTAATTTTTAGTCAAGAATTCAAAAAGCAATTAAGCAAATAATTGAACCTTAGTTTCGACATAAACTTCATAATCATTATTGAAATTATAGTCAGTGATAACAAATGCATAACTAATATCTCTGAGAAAACAAAACAAAACCTAATGTTTTAATAAATACTAATTTCAAAAATAAGTTAATTCACCGAAAGAATGAGAAAATATTTGTTAAAAATCAAATTTTAATGAATATTAACCTCACATACAATAATAAGTGGTTTAATTATGAAAGGGTATATTATACCCGGTATATATTTCAAAATACGTTATTGTTTTGAAGTAATTATTAATTAAAATTAATTTAATCTGATTAATACATCTTTTTTGTCAATGTTTGTCTTTTTTAATGGTCTGCAGAAAATTGGTTTTCATTCTCTTATTTGTTTTGAACTGCGAGTCTTGTGTTGAACCAAAAGGTAATTAAACTCTTTGCAACTGATTAACAATTTATAGATAAATAAAATTGAATTCTCTGTAAACCAATTATGTAGTCATTGATATTGAACTTAAGATTTGATGGGATTAAGGGAAAGACCGCAAAAAATCATTGCATTCGAAGGGCTTTCGTGTATTTTCGCTATAAATAAGTTAATTAACGGTTGGCTTTTGACGAATAGAGTGACAGACTATTAGATGTTTACCCGAAAACATCATCAGAAATGACAAAATTGAAATCGTTGTGAGTTTTGACCCATTTTTACGAATCATATTAACGACGACTTTGTGTATTGGATTTGAAAATATCTAATGTTTTTAGAATCACAACATTTGAACGGAAAGTTCATTAAATTGAAAAACAAGTTTCGATTTACTAAATGTAATAGTAGTTTGTCATTCATTAAGTATGCTCAGGGTGGTCTCAAATGTCATATCCATATTCGCAACACCTCCTCTTAAATAAATTTGTACTTGTCAAAGATTTTGCATTCTTACTGCTCATTAATTTCCGCTTTTGACAAACACCATATTTAGCACATAATTGACATATTCTTGATCATTCGTTCCATTCTATATATTCCTAACCTTAGGTTTGGAATAAACTACAGTTTTATTGAAATAACTGGAATTACTCAGTTGACAACTCAAGGAAGGGTAGAATAATTTTTTATTTCTTTTCTTATTTACTATAATTTCGTTTCTATTCTCTTCTTTTCTTCATATTTTTTCTTCGTTTGTATTCTTTATTTTATTCGAGTTCTCAATACTCGAGTGAAGTCAAAATTTTTTTGTTGTAAATGTCAGACAAAAGTCTATAATCAAAAGAATTTCAAAAATCTGAGTCCAATCAAAAACCGCTACTTTTTGTCGATCTTTTGTGTTCTTAGTTTTGGAATCAAAATTGTGAACAAAATGTATGAGAAGTCGAAGAAAATGTTGTTTCTATTGATATCTTCAAACCACAGTCAGTCGTCATATTATTACCTTTGCTTTCATACAATACAAGACCAAAACAACTCAATTACAACAAAACATTTCAATAACTTTTTTACTCCTTTTTCTCTACAAAACTGTTTCGGAAAACAAATCCAAAACAAATTTTTTGATAAATTTTCAAGAATTTGGGTTAAAATTACAAATTAATTCTCGAACCTCTAATTGAAAATCATTTACTTAATTACTTGAATGAAGGATATGATTACGAAATTGCCTTTTTAGTCTCACATTTTCCTAGTACCTCTCAGTTTATTTGATTGATGTTTGTGAAAAGCATTCACTTCCCAATTAAATATTAATTTCATATAATTATTTGAATTAAGTAAACGACTAAACAATTTTGAACTTTGAGTTTATGTATTCATTTAATTTTGTACCAAAACTGATGCGACAGTTATTTAGCAAAACGTATGACACTATCATTTGTGGCCATCATTTCGAGTAAAGATGTTTTGACCTTTTATTTTATGTTAGATTAAGATTGTGTTAGGAGTGACTCAAATGATCCTAAATTTCAGTACAATTCAGTTCATTACGTGTTGAAGAAGGGCTTAACCGCAAACCCAAAATCTCATATCAATTGTCATACAAACCATTATTGAGTTTCATGTAATTTATTCACAAAAAGTAATTAAATCTAAATTTTAAAATTTAAACATTCAATTATGTAATCGTAAGTACTGTCGAAATCGTTTTTTATATAAGAGATGAACTTTTTGTTCAACAAAGAAGTAATACTGAAGAGTCATATGAGGAAAGTTTGTGAGACTCGAGACTCAAATTTTGACAATCAATTGTCTCTAACTTACACTTCACTCCAAAATAAGTTAATTACATATTTTCTGAGTATAGACTCAGAGCACGACTGAAGACAAAAAAATAGGAATAAATGTTTTTTGTGAGCAATTATTTTTTCGGCTTATATTCTGTAGCAAATGAAGTGCAAAACACTTATAATTGAGTCGATGACAATGTCTGATGACATCAATTTCGAAGAATTTCATTAAAATTATCCCCGAAATCGAAATTAAATTTTTTGCATAAATAACTCAAATTAATGTTTTTTCCTCAATTTCAAGAATTTTTGTTTAATATTAGTTGTAATGAAATATCTCTTAAAAACAAATGCAAAGAACACGAAAACCTTTAAAATCATTGTTTATAATTTAAATAATTGGATAATTCGTCAATTTTTCACTTTAAAAGTTTTATTTTTCATATAAATATTGAAAACCCACGAAAAGCATTTTATTTATTAATATGAAAATCAGCGAAACTCTGATAAAACATTTGCCTCACAATGAAAGAGAAATTTGTTGTAACCTTTTATTTCAAGATTATTATAATATTGAAAAATGCAAATGAAGTTTAATATGTCTCCTATTTTATAGTCTCTCTATTATTATGTCGTTTGAAATGCATTTGAAGTCATTTTTGAGGTCATTGCGATTGCCGGCAATTTTTCATTGAGAATACTAAGAGCGTATTTTACTCTCTAAATGAACTTTGAAATTCACTTCTCAAACATCTTTAGTCATTCACATCTGATATCATTAAACTCAAAATTCTTGGCGTAATTGAGAGGAAATGAAATTCTTTGCCAAATGGGTGTAAAAGAGAGAATTGATTCTCCGATTGTGTCCTTTCATAGACAAAGGAGTGAATGAAAATTGTTTTTTTTGTTGACTAGAATATCATTGTATTGTTTTGAGTCCAAATTTATTCAAATATTTAAGTTTAATATTAAAAATATAATAATATTTCTCTTCCAAACCCAAGTTGTGCTTAAAGGAAAAGTGGGTACAGAATGAGTGTTAAGACTTGAGTTTCGAGTGTATGACTTAACAAACCTGTTATTCAACTTCTCGTATAAAAATCAATTCAAATAAGTGTTCACTTGGCTTACGGCACACCATTCGATGCGAGTGATGTGTTTGTGAACTCCAACTAAACAAATGTGAAGATATCAAAGAGACAGACATTTGAACGGTTCATAACTTTTCAATATAACGGAAAGTTTACCTCAAATTCTTTATAAACAAAATGTAATCAAAGACTCGATTAACAGAATTTTGAGTTTGTTTTGAAAATTGATTGGATGTAAAGTGAATCCGAAAATCGATTCCATACCCAAAATGGATAATAAAATGCAGGGCTCGCCATATGAGTCCTCACCAGACTTGGAATATTATACCTACCAGGTCAATTATATGCGGAATAGCCGGGCTATAGGTGTGTTGTGGGGTGTCTTCACCATGTGCTTTGCAATAATCAATGTGGTGGTGTTCGTCCAGCCTCAGTGGTTGGGTGATACTGAAACATCTCCGGGCACCGGATATTTTGGACTTTGGAGGTCTTGCCGACTGTTTCAAGACGGACAGGACCTCATATGTGACGGAAGATTAGATGATTTCAGTACAATCTCAACGCCTGCCTTTCGAGCGGCGACAGTATTTGTCGGACTCTCAGTCGTTATAATAATAATTTGTTTGCTTTCAATGCTATTGTTTTTCTTTCTGCATTCGTCCACTGTTTTCCATATTTGCGGTTGGATGCAGGCGGCAACCGGTGAGTCCAATCCTATCGTTTTATTCCTAACCCACAGAATCTGAGACAAAAGTGTAGGCAATCCCTGAGTGTTAAGGAAATAAAAGTGAATCAAAATAAAAAACTTTCTTTTGTTTGTATCATCACTTAATTTAGTGTTTGTTTTAGTGTTGAGTCAAAGACTATATAAAAAGTAATTTGTTTTGCCTTTCGTAGTCTTCTCTGACTTTTATTCTCTACTCTATTATTGTATAAATTCTTTAATAAAGAAGAATATCTAACATTCGAGAAGTAATCTGTTTTTGACGTATAAATAAGTTTTGTTGTATTCTTCAATTTCAGGGATAACCAAGCAACTCCATTTCAGGGGATACGGGTGGGAGTATTTGACCAAAATTTTCGCCGAAACCTTAGGGGGCATAGGGTAGGGTTAAGTGCCGGAAATTTTACTAAAATAGCCATTTTCTGCTAAATTGATTCTAAATCCGATTTAAATTCATGAATGATTAATGAAAACTCCTAAAAATGGTGGAAGCGTAAATGTCCGAGCTACGGATATGGCATTTCCAAAATTTGTCGACTCAGGGGGTATTTTGGCTATAAGCCTTGGTTATCCCTGT
This sequence comes from Fuscozetes fuscipes, assembly GCA_034702105.1. Classification (NCBI taxonomy): domain Eukaryota; kingdom Metazoa; phylum Arthropoda; class Arachnida; order Sarcoptiformes; family Ceratozetidae; genus Fuscozetes; species Fuscozetes fuscipes. Next base: position 14,470 of record JAQGCS010000216.1, read on the forward strand.
TCTATTTCCAGTTTTTTCTCATGTATTTGATTGGGCTAACATTTGTGGCCTCCTTTCCCATTCTAATGTGTATATTATTCTTATTCATTTGATATTTTGAATGGCTTTCCAAAAGGACAGCCATTCGTAACCGAACAGAAGAACAGATACCGTATATAACTCACTATAACTAATCGCATAATTTAGGCAACAGTTTTGAAAGCCTCAGGTTTTGCTTCTATTCTGTGTTAAGAATGACCTGCAGTTAAAAACATATTACACGCTCACGAATACACTGCAAAGGACTTATTTACTTCCTAAAGATTAGGCACAGCATAAATTCAACCATGAATTTATCATTTTTTCAAACTTATATATCATAAGAATGAGAGCTGTTTTAGGACTTCCATAAATATAATATTTAATACAATTGTTGTACAACTCATCGGCAAAATGCATGAATTCATGTCTCTGTTGGAAATGTATTTATTCTGTTCTTAAGAATGAGTGAATCGCTTCGATGTGATGATAACTAATTGGATTAAATCCTATTTTAAGCCCTAATTGTAGGCTATTATTCATTTTCTGGTTTTATTTGTGAGAAACTCTCAAAACACAAAAATTACATTTTTCTCAAAGTGTTCTCATTTTTGACAATCAATCAAAACATGAAATTATTGATGAATTCAATAACAATTGAATTAAAAGAGACATCAATTCTGAGAAAATCCTTAAATCGATATAAATATGAAAATATTGGCCTTAAGTGCGTTAACCCATAACTTAATTGACATTATTTGAAATATTCTGTCATTAGATTAAAATAATTTTTGTTGAAATGCAGACAAATATTAAAATTATTCATTTTGTGCCCAAAAACTGATTCTATTTTTGTATTAAAACTAATTTTTGGCCGAAAAATACATTTAATGCTTTTGTTCTGATTTTTGTGTTAATGATATGTTTTGTTATGAATTCGTGAATGATTTGAATCAAAAACTTTATACAAATTCTTTTATTTTATTTGAATTTCACTTTTATTTCATATTTCACTCAAGTCTTAAGACATCAGTTTCTAACTTACCCTCAATTTTTGTCAAAATTTTATGAGGTTTTTCACATCAGATTCTGTTCTCAAAATTTTAATTTTGTTACAATTTGTTACACACTTCACACTTAAGGGTTGTCCACAAAACTCATTAATTACTGCATTTGACAAAACTAACCATTCATTTAATTTAATAACTCATTTAAATGATAAATTAAAAGCCTTTTCTTTATTCAGCCCTATGTATGTTAGTCGGAGTATTGATATTCCCGGCCGGATGGGACGCCTCCGCTGTCAAGGAGGTCTGTGGCAATGACGCGGAGAATTACGCAACTGGTCAGTGCGGAATCAGATGGGCTTTCATTCTGGCCATCATCGGTGTTATCGATTGTATTGTTTTGTCAATTCTTGCGTTCGTTTTGGGCACCAGATATGTGAAACTACTACCCGACCAATACCTGTCCAATAATAGCATAACGTATAACAGAGGAAATGTTTGGGATTTCGGCAAAAATCAATTAATGATTTAATGAAACAATACTTTCAATGAATAAATATTATAACAAAGAGTTGACTCATCCCTTCATTTGTTGAACTCACCATTAAATCCCATTGAATCCTTGATCAATTATCTTAATGTAATGATATTTTGCTTTCATAAATTACCTTTTTATAGAACAGATTGTATCTTGTACAATAAGATTGATAATTATATTAACGTTTATAAGCAAGTTAAATTTATTATTCAATATTAAAAGAATGTGAATTTATTATTATTTAGGAAAAAACAATAAAATTAAAGTATAAAACGTGACTCAAATCACTCAATAAAACTCAATACAAATCGTTTTATTAAATGTTTATTTAAACCTCAAATATCTTTGAAATGACTTTAAAATTATAAATATTTTCATTTTTCATAGGAATGTATGAAGTGTTTAAACAAAAGTTCATGGCTTATCTCTCCTTGATACACTCAGCGTGTTCTAATCAATTTTACTGTCATTCATGTATTTTTTGATCCAGATCATTCAATAACAATAAATAGTATATTTTTGATAAGGAAAACAACTAAAATATATTGACTTAAACAGAAAACAATTGATTGTTATTTGGTTTTGTTGTCTCTAATCACTCGAGTCTTCAGAGCTTTTTGCGGTTCGGATGTTGTCATCAAAACCACTGCTTGAGTCACACGTCTGTCGTTTTTCGTGTTATTTGACAACATTTCGCGTGTATTCAGAATCACGAATATGTGGCATAAGAACTACCATTTTATGATCTCATAAATGTGAACAATAATCGAATTTTCAATCTTTTGGCCAAGATACTATTTCGAAAGTGCATTCTTCAAGAATTTAAATTGACTGAAAAATTGTGTAATAACTTTACTTACTCTTGACTTCAATAAATTTGAAAACAAAATTATTTGAAACTATTTTACTTATAATTCAATGCATGACTTCTTATGAGTTAATAATTGAAAAATATTTTAATTTCGTTTTGAGTTCAAAAGGATTTCATTTTGAGGATCGAAAAGCATTTCATGTTATTTCAGAATAATTTAATCGAATAACTCTTCAATTAAGTGTGGTCAAGGTAGATTCAATTATCATTTTAATAGAACATATTATAAAGAATGTAAACAATATTGAAAACCTTTAAAAGCAAAAGTTGATTCTTAATTTTATTTGAAGAGAGTGTCGAAAGAATTCACTTTTATCAATTCAAATGTTTAAATTGATGTTGTTCATATCTTGAGACTATGCTCAGTAAGTAATCAATTGAAAGACATGAAAGATTAGAATCAATTTGCATCAATTGATCCGTTAATTCCAGTAAAACAGTCACTGAATTTACGCAACGAAAAGTAGAGGAAAGGTCTACCGATTAAGTAGACTATGAACTGACTCCAAAAGACTTGAAGAGCAATAGAGCGAAGGGATGGCAAATGTAGAGCCTTCTTATAATTTGTAGCGATTAGTGCGACTTAAATAATGGCCCAAATTAACTGATTCGCATAGATTTAGCCGAAGTATAGCTCTTCTCATTAGAAACACACCAAATCATTGATCCAATCAGCGATTTATAGATATTATTGACTCAAATCAATAAAAACTCGCAACAAATTTGATAAAAAGTTTTGTATGCGATCAATATTTAGCCATATGTTTACTCATCTCTATTCCATACTTATTATTGAATTGATTGAACATATTTTTGCAATAATGGAGAGGCTCTCAGAACCTAAAGAGCAAAGTTCGTCATAATATTAAACTTTTCAAAAGTAAAATAACAATTCATACGAATCGTTATTTGGAGGCAAACATGCGATCATTACTGCAAACAAACGGCCATAAGATTTATTGACCGCTTCTGTAGTGCTGACCAATCAGTGATTTATTCTTTAATACAATAACTTAAATAAATGCCATAAAAATAATACACATTTGTTTCGTCTTTTCCTTCAAACATTTAATCAAATTTTATTAATCTTTTTGTAGATCTTATCTTAAAATAAAAATTGTTTAAAAATGTTTTGTCTGACCGTTGGCTATATTTATGTTGGAAGTCATTCAACTGTTATTTTAGTGGATAATTGACTGCTGAAATATTATGTTTAATTAGCAAGCGTATTTTTGAAAGACGATTCAATTAATTTTTAAAGATATTAATTTTTGAATCCAGTTCACTCAAAACCAACTGAATTAAAGATTGATTAAGCGATTATATAATAAATTGTTTCAAAATTTGTTAAAACCTTTAATTTCAAAAAATAATTTATTTTAAGTCATAACAAACTATAATCTATTAACTTTTAATTAAAAATTCTATGAGTAAAGAGTCTTGACTTTAAAATTAGTCAATAATTATTCAGATTATTCATTAATTTAGAAAATTAAACTTTTTACCAATTGATAGGCAATTAATTTTCAATTAAATTTATAAATATTTTCATCATTTTATATAACTTCCTAGATTAAAGTCAATTAATTTGCAGTTTAATCGATTAAATTTTTCGATTAAACAATTTATTAGTTTTATAGCATTTTTGCTTTAATTTATTTTATATGATTTACAAAATCTAATTAAATGATAGATTAGTTTAAATTAAAATGAATTAAATGTAAATTATTTGTGAGAATTGTTTTTCAGTACTTCGTTAACACGAATACAAATATCTCGAAATGCAATTCAAGTTCATTAAAGAGAACACAATTATCTGATGTGACTGTAGATCGAAACGATTTAATGATTAGAAATTGACACAATTTGCTGTTCAGTTAATCATCCTGGCTCCACTTTTTAGATAATGATGTTAGTTTCTGCTGAAATTCAAGTCAAATAAATGATCAATGTGTTTGATTACTATATTCTTATCTCATCTATCAATTAACACAAAACACAGTAAGTTTTCATCGAATACACGCATAAGTAAAAAGATTATTTACATAAATACTATACTCAAAATCAAATGAAAACTAATTTAAATTTAATCCATTACTAAATATAATCTTCTTTGGAATCTTTAAAAAGTGATTAATCAAAAATCATATGAATTTATTGCGAATTTTAATGTTCTTCGGATGAATTTTGACATCAAATCAATTAAAACATTTGGATTCGAAGCAAACATTTCTTAGGTTTCAATACCGTATTACCTCACAAACAGTTGCATGAATTGCGGATTGAATTGAGATTGAGGATAGTGCCGGTATAACTCGAATTTAACGGCATGCCGGTAAAAGTGAATATATTTTTGTAAAATTGTCAACGAATTGTTTACAAAATATACAATGCAAAAGTATGAATAAATCAAGTGATGAGGTGTTTGTATTCTTAGAATTGCTTGCAAAAGGATTATGGATTAAGGATTATGGATTTTCCGATGCGGTCTAGTGGCTGAGATATCATAAATAAAATTACCTTTGATTTTTAACTTAAGTTTTAGAATATTTCAATACTTCACTTTAGACCGGCATGCCGGTAGGGACCATACATGCCTTTTTCATAAAATGCTACCATTCATTTTTAAGGGCATGCAGCTGTTTGTGAGGTAATACGGCAAAAAGAATTAATGCATTGAAACAGATTTAAATCAGTACATAAAAGTTGTGAGCAATGAGTCGAACAAAACTAATCGTAAATCTAAAAGCACTGCAATTATGTGCCATTAATTCATCGGAATTGCAAACAAAGTCCTTTTTCTATGTTGTTTGAGGGCTATCCCTTTCCAACTAATATTCAATCATTCTTCAAATAATCTTTTAAATGTATAGTCGAAGCCATCAATAAATTAGACTAACATTTGATACGGGATTACCTCATATTTGGACTTAATTTTGAGTACCGAAAAAGGATATAATAAAAGCCTTTGGATTCTGAAGCAAAACATTGTCCTGAATCAGGGATGCCCAAGCTCGACGGTTCTAGACTCTGGAGGGTCTAGGGCGTAGGTTTTCAAAAGTTTAAACCACTTTTTAATACAAATAAACATATTTAAGGCTATTTTAGCAAAGGAAAGAGCACAAAGAAGGGACCATGGTAAAAATTTTACCCGGGGGATAGCTGTAATGTTAAATTTTGAAAAATTCTAGGGGAGGCGGTTTTGTCAGGATTTTAGACTCTAGCGGGTGAGAGGTCTACTCTTTTCGACATCCCTGGTTATGAATTGAGTTTTACTTTTGTGTGGATTCGGTCTTAATGTTGAGATTAATGGTAACGAATAGACATAAACTTAATATTGTATTGAAATCTCTTGTGATTCAAACAAACAATATATTTGTCTGAAACTTATTTCTTATATTTGATTCTCAGCTAAAAAACTAAATTCTATTCTTTATTCGGAATATAATTGGGTTTTCGTTAAACCAACAAAACATAAATTCAAGAATTTCATAAGATTACTAAAATGATTTACTAGTTTTTGTGTCCAGGAAGTTTTAAATCTCTCAATTACTCAGACATTAGTTTTAAATAATAAAAACTATTTAAAAATTTACAGAAAAAATATTTATATTCATAATTAAAGCGAATCTCTTTTGAATTGTAAAAGAAATTAGTTTTTAATTAGAAGTCATTATCCCTTTTAATGCTGAAATGTGTAACGAATTAGAAATGTTATGAATACTATGTTTTCATTAATATTTATTTAAACTGAAATTATATCCGAGGTTTGGGTAACGAATTTAAACCGTTATTCAATCACGAATTCAAATAAAACTAATTGAAATTCAAGAAAATCAGATGAAATTACTTATGATCAGGGATGCGCAAAATCCTCGACCTTAGACAGGGACAAACATAACAAACAATTAGTCCCTCAGATAAAAAATTAGAGGAGTATTATCTTTGACTTCTTTGACAAAAAAAATTCGCGCCTAGCCAAGAGAGGCGGCGATTGGGGTAGTCTCAGAAGCTCAAAATCTAGGATGTATTTGAGGAATACCCCCTTCGGCACTCCTGCTTGTAAATTTAATTTCAAGTTGTAAGTTGTTTAAGTTGTAATCAAGTCTTGAAAATAGAATTTCAATTATTCTCTTCGTATCTAAACGAGCAATATTTTGATTGAAGACTCACATTCCTATGCATTTCACGAAAGCATTCGCTTCAGTGTATTGTTTTGCAAGTATTTCTCATTAAATGAATTTGAATCTTGCACAAAATCAATTTAAGTATTTCTGTTAAGTGACTAAAAACTTGTTAATAATTGCATACAACGATCGCACGATTTATTGCATAGAAGTTATACTTTAAATTAATCCATAGTTAGCTAAACATTATTTTACTCTTTTATTTGTGTTGTTTTGTTTTCAGTTTCAAAAGTCACGATTCGAATACCAAACCCTTCCTTTAGCCCCAAAGAGTCAATTATTGGCAATTTCACAATAAAGGAGTTTTGCTTCTCATTCATTCATTTCCCAAATTGAATTCCAATCGATATTTGAATAATAATAAACCAGTTCTTTAGTTTCGCTCTAACTTTGAGTAAAACAAATTTCAAATTCAAATCCTTATTCGACAACTTTTTTGACTCAAAAACAATTGTCTGACACATAAATGACTGACAATTTTTTAGACAACTTTAGTGAATCCTTAAATTACTTATTTCTCTATAAATAAATGGCAGGGAATGAAAGACCACTGATCTATGCATTTGTCAAATAACCCAAATGTATACTTAATCAAGGATGAGTACGGGGAGGAACACAGCCCAAATACCCTCTAGTTTTTGAGCTTGACCCCTTCCTAGATTCTCGGCAAAATCGACCCTTCCATCCGAGCCAACCGATAGCGGTAAATTTGTTTTTTCTTCACTTCCTTCACTTTTGCCTCCCATCCCCCTAATATTTTGGTAAGAAGGACCCCTAAGGTCGAGAACCTTGCCCATCCCTGATACCTAATCTTATTTAAGCAAAAAAATGCAGAAATGATTGTTTCAATCATTCTTTTGTTGTAATAGTTTTGCAAACAAAACAATGATTAGATTCAATAAAGTTGTAAATTGAGAAACAAAATAGTATTTTGAGTCTTTACTGACTATGAATTTGTTGGTCAGTCAGTCATCTCTTCTCTGTTTTGTTGTATTTACAGAATAAATAAATTCTCGTCGTTTGTAAGTAATTGCGAAGTGATTGACACAATTGTGGGAATAATACAATATTTTCAAAATCGATTTGTTAGAGTCGATTGAACACAGATTAGACTTCAGTAAAGATATTAAATTGCATGGATGCTGTCGATTCTAGGTCAATCATTGCAATCATTCCACACTTGGAAAAAACCAAAACACATTCAATTCTCAATTTTCATCCAATTTTCAACGCAAAAAATAAATGGTTATCTTATGATTCAATGAAAATTGTATCTCCTTTTTGTAAAATTATCTATCTTTGATCCGTTTTGATAAACTAAAAATGAAATATGAAATAATCCAGGTTACAATTCTTCAATTTACTGCACTGATTAGTGACACTACTGTTTATAAACAAGAATTGAATCAAATTTGAAGTGAAATTCCAGAATATTTGTAACGAAATGTATTAATATTTATGTAAACAAAAAATAATCAAATATTTGTAAATTTAGGCCTAACTTATGCTTCGGTTATTATATCATAATTTAAAGCAAACTATTAAATATTCAAATCACTCCAAATTGAAAATATTGAAGTTGGTAATAAACCTGGACAAGTATAACCTGATAACACAAATCGTGACTTTGAAACTTATTTGATTCGAAAGTTTTGATATATGATTGAAATTAATTTTCAAAATAAATGAGAAAACTGTCAAAAATAGTATTTAAGATAACAATAAATATTGATATCTTAGTTCAATACAAACAAGTTATTAAAGCTACTGATGGTTGCTTCAAAATTATACCTAGCTCTTTCTCAATGACTCTTTTCCTCAATAAATTAAAATAATGCACTTTTACTGCAAAAGAGTCATTAAATTTATTTGAATGTATTTCATTGATATGTCAATCAGTGGTCAAAATTAAAACAAGTCCTTCAGATAATCAATGAATCAATTAATTGATGGTAACTGCAAATCATCGGTAGTTTATCTTTGAATCAATTGAACATAAGTTGGAGTGTTTTGTGTGAAATGACATAATTTATGGCAAAATCAGTGTTTGTTTAATGCGCTTAAAGTGTCGCTCAATTGATATCAAATCTGTAGATATTTTACAGCACTTTAAATGTTTTGGATTTCTAGTCATTATATTTATATTTAAATGAATTTCTCCACTTATTTGGCCTAAAAGTGAACCTGTTGCTAATTGCTAATTAAATCTAGTGCCCAAAGTGATGGTAGTCAAGAGTTTATTTAATCTGGTTCGATCCTTATGATAATTGGTTATAATGAACAATAATTTTCAATTTGAATTCAATAAATACATAAATCAAAAGCGATTACTGAAGAAAATATTTGACGAAACTCTGATTGCTGTCAATGAGATCGCAATCAGTGAATACTTCACGAAAGGTATGAAATTATTGATACCAATATTACCCTTATTTATAAGACAGCAAACTTTTTATGTCAATTGTAAGTCGCTTTAAAAGTGTTTTTGTCGATAAATATCTCTTAGACTAAAATATTGTGTATTTTTGCGCAATTCAATCATTGATTGGTTAAAAGTATTTGCAAAATAATTGTATGAAAAACTTTTTCACACTTTTATCTCATCTGAATGTATGGCAAAACCTATTGATAACTATTGTCTGCAATTTATTCTGATGTTTGATGCGATTAATTAGTTTTGGTTATTAACAAATGTCAACTCTATTGACAGTCATTTTAAAATAAATTTCAAATAAATCAAAGTCTGTCTCAAAGGTCTCAACACTTGAGTGGACTTAAAGTTCATTAACTTCTTCGTTGAGTTATCTATTAATCGATGCATTTATCCGATAATCTAATGAGAGATTAAAATATTTGCAAATTGCTTTTGAAATTATAGTTTGTTTTATTGAAAACTTAGCGAAATCTTTTTGTTTTGCATCGAAAGAAATAAAAGAAAAACATAAGGCCTGAAGTCTGAAGTATTTCTCCAAGTTTCAAATCGACGCTTCCCTTCAGACTTATTTATATATTTTTGTATGCATTTGATTCTTCTCTGAAGAAAAACAGATAAAATGGAAAACTTTAGGTTTAGTTTCAATACATATCTTTTGAATTTCTATGTTAGCCGAACATAAACAACACGTTTACTGATGATCAAGGTGAAACACTTCAAACTACCAAACCTATATATAATGAGTGACCATTTTTGCGGAAATTGTTAAAATCTAAATCATTATTAATGTTTTGTTAATTATTCAAAGTTTAAAATTTTGAAAAATTGATTCTAAACTCCTGAGAATGAGTTAAAGTAGTGCTAAGTTGTGATCAAAATAGCTCTGTGTCTGACCCCCAGAGTCGTCGAACTGGCAGTCAGTGTTTCAAATGATATCTTAATTAATGAAAGCAATGAATCGATCGCTCAGTTATTAACAACTAATCACTAAATAAATAATTTATCGGAAACTCAATGACTGACTGACGGCTCACTAAAAACACGAGTCCTTTCTGTTATTGCTTTAATAACAAAGAAAATCATTATTTGGTTCAAAATTTCACAAACGTTTGACTAAATATAGAATAAATTATTGCAAATTCAATGTATATAATATTTACAATATGTATAATAGGCGCCACTTTTTAGTATTATTAATATTCGTTGAGAGATAACATCAATCAAAGACAAGGACTACAACACTGCAGACTATTCGAGATATCCTCAGTTATTACCAGTTTATACACTATTATTGCGAAATTCATTGATTAAAAGTTTAATCCATTTTTCAGACCAGTTCTCAGAAATCAGTCTTAAAGAAGAAGATGAGAGATTCATCCGGGAAATCATTGAAACTCCCATTGGAATCGTGATTCTCGGTTCTAAGTCGTGGGCAAAAGCCATTGTTCTCAACGAACTGTTAGGATGTACTCTCCTTCCCGTAGGTTTTGCTCAGAATCTCAAACATTAATTTTGATTCAAATTGAATCCAATATTTGTAACATTAGATCGATAGTACCGACCGAACGCCTCCGTGGCGTACAATCAGGTTCTTGTATGGCAGCCAAACAGTGGTTTCTTTAGCCGTTGCCCATTGCTATGAACTCGTCGAGCACTTAGCCGTCTATGACCAGGTCTGGCAAACTATTCCCAAAAGTGATCTTGAGCTCAAACATGGCGACGCCAGTTCCATGAGAGATCCAGGATATCACTTGGCAACTCTGGAAGTGAAGCTGCCCCATCCTGTGCTCAAAGACGATGTCCAAATGATAGTCAGTCCCGGATTGAGTGACTTCGAGGCATTATATTCGTGTTGTTTCGAAAATATTAATCCGATTGTAATCTACGCCATCGCTGGCGAAGACGAGTGTTTGACACCAATGGATGTCCAGCACTTGTCTGAGTTTAAGATCAAAGAACCAAAAGTTCCCATATTTTTTGTCAAAACCAAAGAAGTTCAGACCTCAAGAATCAGTCCGTCCTCCAGTTTGTCGGAGTTTTCCACATCGGAACTGACAGAATCACAACAGCACTGGTACTTAAGACATCAGTCAACCTCATTAAGTCCGAGCATCACCAGCTTCAATAACTTGAGTCCACCGCTGTCTTCATCAGTAATACCTTCCACTTCTCTACCCAACAGTGCAAACGCTCAGTTCGAGGCCTTTCATCGCAGCTCTTCATCGATGGCTTTATACCAACAGTTATGTAATTTAGGATTTTTAAACCAAAGCCGGTCTCATATGAGAGGACAGTTGACCCACGAATCAGTTGCCAAAAAGTCTCGGCGCGACTACTTCTTTGACGTCACATCAGAATTAGTGGAAAATTTTAATAATTTTTCTTCGATTTTACTTTTTTTCCGAAACATTCTCCGCTCGAATCTGGTTTCTGCGGCCACTCTTCTTAATGAATCACACAATCATTGCCTTCGAATGTTTATTCTGACCGCATATGACATGACATGGGATTTGCAAATAACTCCAAAACGAATAGAATACGCGAAACAACGCGAAGCAGAGCTCTTCTCATCTCTTATGGCAATCGCTAACAAAAAACAGGAAGAAATCAAACAATTGATTACAGAAACCATTGATTTCATGCGTTCGGATATTCTTAATCAGGCGGCAAACCATGAGTTCACAAACCCTATACTCAATCACAATAATGTGAGCGCTCGAGAATTACAAAACTGTACGGAAGAGATACAGGACTTAGTGCTTACTCTCCTCAATAGTGCCATTGCCTCCAAATTAGTCGGTTCTGTGGATTATATGCGCGACTCTTTTATCGGTACTCTTGAAAGATGTCTATCCTGTTTAGAACACTCTTGCAAAGAGGCCGGAGAGCCGAAGGAAGCGTCGAATGCCCTCAAAGAGATATTGAACGCCGCCTATCAAATAGAAGTCAATATCAAGACTTCGCATAATTTTCTTCGGGTTTTGTGGGAAAAAATGAAACAATTGGTTCAAACAGTTTCGTGGAAACCCTATCCTTGTGTTGACTGTGAGTGGAAGAAAAAGGTGGCCAATGATATATTGGACAGTCTGAGTGAGTCCAGACTTGCCAAGAGTATTTGTATGCAATTTAGAGATAAACTGAAACAATCACACGATTTATTCACAGTATCCCTCAAACAATTGGGTATTTTCGCTCTTCTCAAATCAAACCTGTTTTCTATACCCTTCCCTTTTTACAGAGGCTTTACATACGGGTCGAATGCGTCGTACAGACGATCGTCGGGAACAGGTCCGCAAGAATCACGCGCCCGGTTTCGCCAAATTTGCTTTGGAGTCAACATCTCTTATCGATGTTATCATTCATGGAATGCCTCAATTGGGCCGAGAGATTGGTAGAGGACAGTATGGAGTCGTTTATTCATGTGATCGTTGGGCGGGCTACTCGCCCTGTGCAATCAAATCTGTAGTTCCTCCAGACGACAAGCACTGGAATGATTTGGCGATGGAGTTCTACTACACTCGCTCTATACCAGAACATCCTCGAATCGTACAAATCAGAGGATCGGTCATTGACTACAGTTATGGCGGAGGTATTACTCCTGCAGTACTTCTTATTATGGATAGAATGGTTTGTGATTTATACGCCGCCATTAAAAACGGGTTGGAATGGATGGCAAGACTTCAAGTGGCCATTGATGTCATTCATGGCATACGTTTCCTTCACGGCCAGGGATTAGTGCACAGAGACATCAAATTGAAGAATGTTTTACTGAACAATAAGAATAGGGCCAAGATTACAGATTTGGGTTTTTGTAAACCCGAAGCAATGATGTCGGGTTCGATTGTGGGCACTCCCATACATATGGCACCTGAATTGTTTTCCGGTCGATACGACGGTATGGTTGATGTCTATGCATTTGGGATACTCTTCTGGTATATATGTGCTGGACACGTCAGACTTCCCTATGTCTTCGAACAGTGCCAAAGCAAAGACCAATTGTGGACAGTTGTTAAAAAAGGTCAGTCACTCAATAGACTCGTTTTGCTTTTAGTGCTTACGTATAATATTTAGGGGCCCGACCGGAAAGATTACCACAATTCGATGACGACTGTTGGTTATTGATGGAGCAGTGCTGGAATGGAGACCCCGCTTTACGACCACTTTTAGGGAATGTTGAGTCAAAACTGGTTGAAATTCGAGAACACTATCGGATAAGTCAACCGCCGACCGGTTATAACAAAAACTATATGAGGAGTAAAGTCAACAAAACAAAAGTCAAAAACTAATCGCTTTTCGCCAAACATTTACATATTTTTAACAGATTTTAAATTTTATTAGTTTTACAATTAATTTCAAATATTTTTTTTTTGAATTTAATCTTATAAATAATGAAAATACAATGAAAAATATGGAAATTCGATCGATTTCTAGATTAAATTGATTTTAAGCCAAATAATTGAGGACTTCCCTCTCTGTATTGTGGCGCTCCAAATATTCTCTATTAATGAGATCTTCGATTCCTTTCTATTGAGACAAAAATTAAAACCATTATTGAATTTCAGAGCAAATAATTAAATAAATACTTTAATCATTGGAACGGTTGGAGTGAATTTGGCGCCTATTTGTTCGAGTACTTCACTAATGAGTTCCTGATGTTTGAGTGACTTTCGAGTCTTCATAATCCGAACGATTGCGGCCTTCGATCAAAATATAACAAATGAAAAGTGACTCAAAAGCAAAGCTAGAAATCATACCTCAATCACGTATTTACGCGACTCATCGATGATTCTATGCGTCCGATCGTCTTCTTCTTTGGTCTCTGACTTAATCGGAACATTAATATTGATTTTATTTTTTTTATTGTTATAATTTTGGTTCAATTTCAGGACAGAATCATTCGTCAGTTTCTGTGTTGTCTTCCATTGGGAACAGTCGGTAAGCATTATCTTGACTTTGAGTAAAATGCCCAAAATTTGAGTCAGAATTTCGAGTTTGATTTGCGTGTGTTCTTGCAAATACTGAACAGACATCTCTTCGGTATTATTGAACAAAAGCATTATCGAGATTTGGAAAACACTTGCCTTCAGTCAAATATAAATATTAGGTCAATGAATAAGAGTATACCATATATTATCTTACAGTGAAAGTGAATGGCTGGTTAGGCCGTTTGCTGCACCGATAGAGAATCTCTCCTTTGGACTTTGGATAAATCCAGGTCAGTTTTCTTCCGGCGTGTTTATTCAAATAGAATGCCGTATAACTGGTGATACCAGACTCTAACTCCTGAGGAATAATAAACTGACAGTTTATGTTTCCAAAAGGAGACGCGCTTTGACTGATCACTTTCACTGTGAAATCGACTGAAAAAGACAATTAGAAAAGAGTAGTTTGAAAGAAACCAGTTTTAATTACTGCTTAAGTCAAGATGTCCTTTCTTGAAATCTTTGTTCAGCTCTTCACTGGTCTGGACGTCTTGGAAAATACGCTGCAATTTAGAGGTATATTCAACACCACAGGTATCCTATTTTAAAGTAGTTATCAATAAATGAATAAACAAATTATTGGACAAATCAATGGAACATACCTTCAATTTGCTGAGAATACTGGCCTCAGCATCACTGCTATCAGACATGTCTTGTAATAAACGGGTTGTCAATAGTTTCAAATAGAAATTATTAAAGACATCCTTATCGCGAATGAACCGGAATATAATGACTGATTGCGCTAAACTGTTCTCCAATTCTATTTCTGGAATCTTTTCCTTATTCTTAAGTAAAATATCGCAATATTTAGCCAAAAGTTCGGGAGTTTTCTTTGATTTGATGGGAGATATTTCAGTGACCTTATTGTCGTTGACGAAATCCATCGCAGCCTTTCCACAAACAATTCACATATAAATCTCAACAAATTAAACATCACATCAAAACTTACCGAATCAAGTGATTTATAGAAGGATGGGTCCGACTGCAGTGATTTGTCCAATAAATTCTTGTATTTATCGTAAACCCTCCAAATGGTACTAGTAAAGATTTGTGGGTCTTCTACAGCTTTGGTGGCTACCGATTCGATAGCGTCAATGCCTTCCTTTTTGATGTGAGACTGGAAGAACTGACACAAGTCTGTTATCGCGGAGTCAACTCTAATGACAAGTTTGTAAAGAGTCGCCAATTCTGTACAAATCAATAAATTAGTTATTAAACAGTAATTTAATAAGAAATTGTGTAAACTTACGGTAGACGTCATCTTTGATTAGCAAAGCCTTAAATTCA
>JAQGCS010000217.1:0-29739 GCA_034702105.1 Fuscozetes fuscipes
AGAGGGATAAGAATGAGCCTGACCCAGAGCTCAAAGCCTATCTAATCTTTAAAATCTAATAAAATATGTTATTTTAAAATTTAATCTATTAATTTTGGGCATAAATGGAGTGACCATTGCTTTGATCCGAAGCCTTGTTTAATTGATAGACCTTATACAGAAGTGGCTAATGGAACGAAGCCTAAGGTAGGGTAAAATGGCGACAGGAAGTCGGCCATTTTTTCTTATTTTATTCTTTATAGCACTGATCGGATCCGACAAAAATCCGATATTTTTGCTCAAATCTAAATTCGATCCGATCTGAGCTACACCTCTAACATGGGAATAATCATTACTCAAAAGCTAAATGACTTAAACCCCCATTCTTTGCATGGTTCAAGGAATTATAATCCATAGGTTTTATCGGCAAACGACCATAATCAAGTCTTTTACAATTATCTTAAATATAAAGAAGAAGTCGTGCTTTCGAATAAAAATTTTTTTTTCTTTAGTAAGAATGATTTGAAAAGTTGAATGATATTATTTCAACTTATGATAAATGCTATTCATTTGTTCAAAGCTATAAAATTTTATATTAAAATATCAATACATCGATTCATTGTTATCTAGGGTTTGATTAAACTGGAAGTCTGAACAGTGAATATTAAGTTTTCATTTGCAAGATTACTCATATCAATTTTATGCTTTTGAAAACACGACTCCTTCTTGAAATTTAAAATAATTGTAAAACACTTGACCATGGCCGTTTGCCGATAAAACCTACGGATTATGATTCCTTGAATCATGCAAAGAATGGGGATGAGTCAATTAGCTACCCTAGATTCTGAGTAATGATTATTCCCATGTAAACCAAATATCGATTATATTGAAAATACATTACAAAAGATATACCTTTGGTCAGGAAGTTTGCGAACCAAATAAAAACAAATTCAAACCAAACATTCAATTAATTATTCGTTTGTATTGTAATGACAGTCGAAAAAAATTATGAATTGTATGACTTTTTTTGTAAAAAGATTTCATTTGTTTGACCAAAAACGAGACAATGGTTTAAAAGATAATGTGAGGTAATGGACATACATTAGGATTACGGTTCAGATCTACTTTAGACAACAAATTCACTTAAAAAACATATATTTTGCAAAGAGTTAGCTCCAAAAAAATTGAGGGGAGATTTGAATTGTATGTCATTAGTAGTGAAAGTAGTAAAGAGTATATGAAAGACACGAAATGAGGGCAAACTTGGCCTCAATTCTGGACGAAGAGAAAAAAGTTTATTTCCGATTTAAAGTGGCGGAGAGACCTCTTTATTCATAACTATTATATTATGCGAGTATTAGTTAAATACAGTTAACAGAGTTATGGCTTAAATACGGGGCCAGTGGGAAACTGGGTTCTAATAGGGGGCCGAATATTTAGGTTATGATTTCACTGCTTTCGATTCAATGTTTTCTTACTCTTCTCAATAAAAAAGATTAGAAGTGGTTATGATTTTTCTCAAACTTAACTCTACTCTTCAGAAAAGATAGAGTTTGTCTAAAAGATTGCATTTTTCTCAAAGAATAATGAATTTCCTGTCTTTTAAGCCAACATTTCTTTAAAAAAAACTGTTTCCTAATTTCTCTCTCAGACTAAATGTTGAAAAGTACCAAATAAATTTATTGATTCATTTTTTGCTATGCTTTCAATTATTGTTCACAAAACATGAGATAAGTTTTTAAAACCAAATTATAAATGTTTTCGTTTGACTGATAGTTATTTCTTGTGATGTTATAATTGACAATAAATTATTAGTTTTTAACAAACATTTCACGAATTTTTCTTCGCATTCAAGCCATCGATAATCAAAGCATTTGAGACGACGTTTACCCAAAGTTTGCAGTATTTTAGACTAAAAAATATATTTAAAATACGAAACAAATCCGAAATCGAAAACAAAATTATAGATTATATACGAAAACGAAAACCGGAATAACATTTTCAAAACTAAAAAATTTGAGTCCAAATGAAATGAAAAACAATTTTGACTGACATTTAAAACGATATTAAGAGAAAGTGAGTGCAGGTGTACTCGAAATAGCCATTCCATTGAATTGGTCTTGTTAACCAGACTTTGCCTGACATGTGTAACGTGAAATTCAAATATGGATTAGTACTAGATGTATTTTTTCTTTTACAACTCATCTACAGATTATTCTCTCCATTCAGTCACTCAGTGGTGAAGTTTAGTCTCAAAGACTCTCAACTAAAGAAAGTTTTTGTTATTCAAATATCAATACATTTGTTAAAAGAGACCAAAAGTAGTGTAAAAATTATTTGTTTTGCTTTTCACTATATTTACAAATTTGTTGAGTTTTGAAAATATTTGAGTTTCACATAAATCAAGGAAAAGGTAGCGCTTAGGCTGAGTTGAGTTGAGCTTATTATCATTCGGCTCTTAGTATCGTTAATTAGGAGCTGATTTTCATCATTCATTTCTATCTGTTTTCAAAACTATGTATTTGTACGAGTCCAATTAGATTAATGAGCAGGAGCATACTTTTGACATTACAGCAACACATTTGAAGAGTTTACGATTAAAATATTGATTTTTGCTGCCATTAGTTGTGTTATAAAAACATTAATACATTTTTTTGAGCCAACAGTTCTTAAAATTTATTCTGAGCTCTAAATCATCTGTCGCTTGATTTGAATTGAGTCTAAAAGTATTGAAATAGTAGTGAAATGTGTGCAGAATTGCAAACAAAAGTGAAGTCAAAAGTAGACTCAATGAGACATTTAATACCGAATCTATTGATTCGCAGACTTTCAATGAAAAGGCTTACAAACGATTATAACAGAAAACGAATGACAAAAATATATTATTTGTATGATTTACTGTCAATTGTGTGGCCAACAGCTGAACATTATTTCTAACCCTTTCCTCTATTTTTTTGTTGGTTTAAGTTTTGAACCCTTTCACTGAAGCGCAAGTAAGCAGTCCTTTGAGTATTATATTCAGAGATGTTTTTGACGAAAATTCCTCAAAAGAAATGTTCAAAAAGCCATAAACCTATTGTCTGAATATAACAACTAAACGCGTGTCTCATTTGCTATAAATTCTGAATTTGAATCATTTGTTTGTAATAAATGTTAAACTTTTATACAAATATTAATGTATTTATAAATGGAGTAAAAATAAAATTATGGGGTAATGAGAATAATCACAATTATTATAACATATTATAACAATTCATGCATTTATTATGCAATGTACGCAAAACTTTTATTTTTGTCATTTTTTCATTTATTAATAAATAATTTGTTATACGTAGGGTTGTAACAGGTGAAATTTTCGGAAAGTTCGAATTCAATCTAAGACTAAACTTTCGTCATATAGCACTATCTAGTGTCAAAACGAAATGTTTCAATTTAATCAATAAAACAAGTGAATCTGATCAAAAGTACACAAAAATTTAATGATTATAAACCACAATTAAGTCAGGGATGTTCAAGGCCTAGGGGTTGATTTTTCAAAACTTTTCTAGGGGGTGTTTTTTTAATTTGCCGCCTCGCTTCGCTCGAAAAAAACAAAGAGGGGTCCAAGGTAAAATACAAGCCGCTGCCGAGCAAAGCGAGAGAGAGGGGTATACCTGTAATTTTAAATTTTCGAAAAATTCTAGGGGGAGATAATCGAAAATTTTCGGCTCTAGGGGGATATTTCATCTATCCTCCCTTGACCATCCCTGAATTAAGTATAACTGTTTTTAGGACTTGTATTTCCGACCGCCCTATTCTCCTATTTTTCGTTAGTGATAACCCACTTATTCAAGACATCTTTCGATATCCTCTGAGTTTGAAAATATTATTAGGATTATTGTTTCGATTATATCTTAAATATTGTGATTTGTGCGCAAATGTCATTCAATTTTAATTATAACAACTTATAAATGAAAATTTAGCCTTAGTAAAAATTTAGAACTTTAGTGTCTTTGAAAAATTAGCCTAAATTTTCAACCCTAGTTATGCGTATAAAAGACAATGCAGTATGCTCATATTTTATCAAATCAATTGGAAAGATCTCCATAATCCGTTGAAACATATTTAGGTGCGCAACTAATATCACCAAGATTTGTTGTTTCAAACCAAGGATATTGATCAGTCATAAGATTACCAACAAGTTTAGACCTACACGTTGTGGAATAAGTCAATGACCAGAGCTTTGGACAAGAGCTCAGCCTTCATGGGAACACTTTGGAGTGCATTACTGATTAATGTGAAAATAATTTGACCGAAAAACTGGTGAACAAAGAATTTTGTAAACGAAAGGCTAATATTGCAATCATTGTAATGAAAAATTGATTCTAACTCTACTATAATATAATGAGATTCCAATCGATTTTCTTATCAACTCTTAAGGAATTGCATTAAAAGTGACAAAAAGAAGAAAATTCGCTAAACTTATGAAAAATGTGTTCAAAATTCAATTATCAACTTTGAGTTTCAAATTGATTTTTATTAATGTTTTTCAACACAACTCAAGACTTTATTTATCCGATTAGAAGCAAAATAATCAATAGTTTCAATGATTGATTGAAAGTCCAACAAAACAAAAGACTAATTAAATGTAGTGCTTATGTAGTACTCACACAAAACATGTCTCTTAGAACTTATAAGAATAAAAGTTGTGCTCAAAAGTCTGTCAAATAGCGAAAGCATTTTCAAAATGAGAAAATCATTGACTTTAAGGCCAATCGAAATCAATTATTGTTTTGTTGTTTTAATCGAATAATACTTTTATCTCCAAAACAGAATTGAAGACCTTTTCAGTCGACTTTAATATCTTTGATATATACAGGGATAGGCAAGGTCTTCTACCTTAGGGGGTCCCTCGAACCAAAAAATTGGGGGAGGGTATAGGGGCATTTTCTTGACTCGCCAGGAAAAATGCAAAGGGGACCAATGTAAAAAAATGGGAGGGTAAATTTTGCCTCGAATCTAATGGGTCGGCTCGAACTCAAAAACTAGGGGGTATTTGGGCCATACCCTCTTGCCCATCCCTGATATATATATATATATATATCTTCAAATTGAAAGACATTTATTTTGAATGTCTATGTATTGCCTTTGAGTTCAAAATTTCGGTTCCAATTAATTGAGTCATAAATTTAACAAACAATAAGAGTTTAATACTTTTAAGAGATAGTGGAAGACAGACATCACATTCTATTAAAGCCTATTTAATAGACTAAAACAAACTCAAACTGAACTTTCACATTTAAAAATGTGGCATTATAGTAAATGAACTAGATTTTTAAGCATTCATTTACTTTAAATATTCGAGTCACATTTCTATTCATATTCTTGATAATGAATTTAATTTAATCAATTTAATGAATCAAAAAGTAAAAATGCAATTTTGCCAGTACCAAAATGGTATTTATTTTTTAATTGTATAAATGATTGCAAAATACTTATTGAAATGCAAATCATATTAAAAATTGAATCTATTTAAACAAAAATTTATCGTTTAATTAGAAAAGACGAATAAAATGAAGAATTTGTTGGTTTAATATGAGAGCGAAAATTCTAAATTTAGATCTTATTTATCGATCTCTTCATTGGATGAAAGCTGACAATAAAAATGTTATCATTTTGCAGGAATCTAATAATTCCTTTTTTTCTTTTCCTCAATTAAACATAAAGTGCTGCGAATATTTATATATATATATTTTCATTAATAGTTAAGTAATGAGGAAGAAATTTAGTGACGAAATAAGAAATTTCCAAACAAATTTGCTATTTTTTCAAACCAAGAGGATATTAGAGAAGAGATGAGAGCAAAGAGAAGCTCTATATATAAACGGATTGGTCGTTAGGCTCTCCTATGAGATATTCTACTGAAGAGCTTCTATTTTGGGTTCATTGAACTGCATATATATATAAGCAACTATATATTCATAGATTCTATAGATGTATAGAAGCAGAATCGTATATATATATATATATAGTATATAGAAAGGCTTTCCTTTGATAGAAATGTGATATCGATTAATACAAAAATTTAATCATAAATAAAAATCAAATATTCTTTCATCAAAAATGTTTTCGATTCAATTGTCACAAATGTCACAATTTTTTGCCAATTATTTATGTATACAAAGAATGTGAAATAATTTTTTAGTTGTTTCCCTCATTCTATCATTTGTTTCGATCGATTTTGCTTTGAATAAAATTAATGGCTCTTTAGAGGAATTAGAATACAAGCAATTCTTTACAGAATATTCCTACAAATATGATATTTAAAAAGACGTTTGTGAGAGATAAACAAGAGTGTGATCATCAGACTGTGATGGTTGAAAACAAGAATATGACGGTTGAAAACGCGCGCATAAGTCAAATATTGGAAACTGAAAGACAAACCTTTGGTTTCAACTTTCAATTGAAGAGCTTTTTTGATCTCATTATTGGCTTTTCGGGAACTACTTCCGGAACTGGTGGCTGTGTTGGATGTGCTCGAGTTGGAAGGGATCAACGATTCTTCGTTGAGACTGACAGTGGAGGTAACGATCTGTTCCTCGGATATATTGGCGGCACTGTTAGCCGTCTTTCGGGACACTCGTTTCGGGCGAGCATTGACTTGAATTGCAGTCATTATTATTCAGTCATTAATCAGAAGTCAATAATTCGGTTCAATGTTTTCGATCTTTTAGTGAATAAAGAAGTAAACAAAACAACGATTAAAAACAAAATTAAATCAATAAACAGATCAAGCATTAAATATTTTATGATTACCTGTAAGTGTAAAGTGCTTTACAGTTAAGTCTGATTTACAACCAAATCGATGCCAAACATAGCATTTGAATCTAAAGCACAGAATATTCAGAAGAAATTATAAACCAATTAAGAAATATAATACTATTACTCAAACAAAAGATTAATACAAACATAGTTTTATACATTAATATAATTAAAGTCGATTTTTGATCATTTCTCGCCTTACGAACAAAATATATGTTTTTAGAAAAAAGCAAAATATTATTCTCTGAATGTTTGGACTGAATATCAGATTTCCAAAGAAAAAACAAATTATTCTGTCGTTTGAATGCTTTTAGTTTAATACAGAAAATAATTCGATTATAATTTAATTTTTAAATTCTTACAAAAATGACATAAAATTCAATTTAAATATAAATTATTTTCAGTGAAGAAGCATGTTAAACCACATGAATCAAACTCAATTCCAAATTGAATATTTTACTCTCGAAATAATTGGAAATTCAAAATTTAAGCTCAGAATTAAGAAGAGTAGTTATACTAGTCTAAAACTTACTTGATGTTTGTGAAGTAAAAAAGAGTTGAGTCGACGAATATTCGAAAAACAATGAAAACAATGGTTTGATTAAAGGTTTGACTGGAAATGAATGCTAGAATCGAATCGAATTTATCAGATTCTTATCGGAAATGTTTTGTGGAATCGGTTGTAAGCAATACATCAGAGTTGAGATGAATATGATTTGATAGAAATGATATTAGGAGTGATTTGAACGCCTCCTTCAAAGTCACATTTGGTTGTGATTCGGAAAACGTGAAAACTAAGCGCCGATCCAGAGATGCGACACAAATATTGATGTAATGGTTATACAACTGTACTGTTTTGTGATCACTCAGTACTCAGTACTCGCTGTTGTCTAAGTGTGAGCACAAATGCGCAAACGTCTCATTCTTATGAATGAATGCGTTTTTCATCCTGATATTTGTCAATATATATGAGGATTATGTCTGATATGATGTGCCGACACTCAGTTCAATGATTTGTTTCTTTTGTTTCTTTCTTTTGATTCGAGAATTATATTACTTTTTTTCTCAAATCGTTTCACTCGATTCTATTTTTATTAAAAAAAGAAGAAACTTATACATATATATACTCATTAGACTGTTGTGTGCAAGATTGTTAAACACATTTTAACTAATTATAAGACTATTCATTGCAATTACATGACTTGGATTTGAATTACTCGACTCCTTTTAAATGGCTTTTCAATAATTTCTTGGAAAAAAGTTTTATCTGCAAAATGAGAGGTAAATATTCGATTGCAAAACACAAAGGTAATCAACCTTATTCAAACTTTTCAAAGGATTATGCTATTAGAAAGATTGATATTCAATAGATATGTGCCCAGGACAAAATTGAGTTAAATTCAATATTTTCGTCAATTACTTTGACAATATTATTGACTTTAGTGAAAAACTGATAGTCTTTGCAGAGTTACCATGGCTAACTTGTAAGCTGAAGAAAGTCCTGATTTATTGATCGAAAGTCTAATTTTAGTACATTTTTAACGTTTTATATTTATTTAATGATTTGATTAAATCCTTAATCTTTCAAAATTCAAATTAAACTCTTTTCGACACAACTTTTAATAATTTTCTTTTTTCTGGGAATTGATTAAAGATTTGCTTACTTTTGTTGAACTCCTTTTGAGTGCCTAAAAACAAAATTGTCATTAAATATAATGAAGTATTGAATCAATAAAAGCCATTATTATCGCCATTTAATTCTCTTCTGTTATATAATCTTTGGTTCTATTCATCAAAACTAATCGATTTGATAACAAGTCGTTCACACTTTAAATGTGTTTTAACGCATATTCTGATAATGATATCAAAGTCATTGTGAATATTTGAATGTTGACTCGCGTTTGTTTGACTCTTGGCTCATTTGGCTCATCACATGTCAAATATCAACCATATGCTGAAGATATGTATTTTTTGGACGCAATTGAAAATCAAATTAAGTAAATAACTGTTAAGTTATTGAAGAAGGAATTCAACCGATTATTGTATTTATTCTTAGATTAACCTCTTCTTTGAGTGACAAAGAATTTTCACTCAAACAATAACTGAAGAAAATATGTTTCCACACAAACCCGAGTCACGGGTTCAACGACTGTCACATCCAATACAAAGCCCTTTCAAATCAATAAAAGCCCAGACTTTGGGAAAAAAAATGGAGAAAATTATTCAAATTTCAAATCACGACTTCTGTGACAGAAATTCTTTTTTTATTCGGAGCCAAAATCGGAATCATTTTTCAGATCAATATATCGAAGCAAATATAAAAATTTCTTATTTATAAGATCTCACTCTTATCTAACAGTAAATCAAATTTTGATTTCATTTGAAAAAAAGTTTTACTCAAACACTGATATATCAGAAAAAAGTGATGAATTTTATTGATAATCAAAAAATAAGAACTTCTCGACTGAAGGTCTCAACAATAGTCAGAGAATTTCATCTTTTTTGGAATAGTGACTAAGAATTCATAAATTGAATCCATTTTTTTAAAATTAAGTTTTTATTTTTTTATTAAAATTTTGATTATTAGGTTCTGAATGTCTTTTACGACACGACTGTTGTCTTAAATGGCAGGTATGGCATCCGTTGCAGTGGCTCCAGGTCTCTTTTACACATCTCTTACACTTATAGCAATGATTATAAGGTTTTCCATCTCTTGCGGTGCAGTCATTGCAGGCCAGACAGTGTCTATTGTTCTTCGATACATATTTGAGACAATAATTGCAATAATAATAGCCTTCGGTTTCGGGCAAAACAATTGATGACAACTCAATGTTTGTAAATATTCTGACCGGAGACCCGAACTTACGGCCAGATGTGTTTGAGTGGAATTTGTTGTGATTCCGATAGTCAACCATAAAGTCAGACATTCGAAGGGATGGTATCGTAGTTGTGATCCTTTTCTCATTAAAATATGGAAAAACTAACAAAAGAGGAATTATTTGACTTTTATCTGAAACTTGATTTGATTTTCGCCAAATTTCACTGATTTTGTTAACAGTTTTGGCCATCGCTTCGATTAAACCACCGAAAGGCGGATCAATCAAAACAATGATTGAATCTTTTGGTGAGTCTTCGATAAAACTTACGAATGTCTTTTCATCTTTGAATCCGTTGAAAAAGTAGTTATTGAATAAATTGTATTTAAGAAACCTTTTGGAAGAATAAAACTGTTTATATCTGTCGTCGATATCCAATAAAATGCTTCTAATCTTCAGCTTATTTTTACGACATTCGATGTATTCATGAATTGTTGGACATCCGATGCTTACGACACGATTGAAGCCATTTTTCTGAATCACTTCAGTGATTAAAAACTTCTTCGTTTGATTTGTGAAGAGATATTGAGCGCAAAACTTATTGTTTGTCAAACTATTCATTAGTTCCGTTGGATTTCTTAATAGCTTTCGGCTTATTTCAGATATTATTTCGTGACTTTGGTGTCCACACAACTGATCTTCTGATGTGATAATTAGCGAACAATTTTGACAAAATCTGATTTGATTTTTGGGAATCAATTTCAATCGTTTATCATAAGAATAGCAGTGCTTCCAATGTTTGGTCAGAGCCGAAGCATTCTTCCGATACTTGGCTTTGAGCTTATCTGATGACTCAATTGTGAGCCATTCCTCTGCAGGCATATGGAAATGACAGTCCTTTTTGTTACGACACGAAGAACACGAATAATACCTCTTATTATTGATGTCTTCAAAGAGAAGAGTCGGGCCGTGACTACAAACTGGATTTGTCGACAAATCACTTTCCAACAATTTGATTCCGATGCTTTTATGAGTGGCCATAATATTGAAATCAACGAAATAAAAACAAAATTGAGTCTAATTGAATGAAATAAACTAGCAAATTTATGTTTGTTTCGCAATTCATTCAATGCATGTGTTTTATGTTTTGGTTGGAAACCCCTTAACATTGCCTCAAAACCCCAGAAATATTGACCTTTTATTTAGGGTTTATTTCTTATCAATTGATCAAAAGCGCGGAATTTTACTGAAATCTGGGGTAAAATGTAGTGAAAATAATGAGGAAATAAGTCATTAAAATAAATAAAATTATTTATTTATTTATTTATTTGATTAATATATTAATCAATAAATTTAATGTCAATTAAATGAATGGTAAATACGTTTCTCACAAAATGACTACAACTTAACCACAATTGAAAATATGGCAAAAGTGAGTCTAAGATTAAGATTTTCTTAAAAACTGATTTCAATTTTGATTCTTCTTCAGAGTGAGACCAGAATCGGTTTATTGAGTGGTAATGATTCGAACCGAAAGATGAGAATCATTGTTAACGGAAAACAACTCATTATCCAAGAGATTTGTGACGATTCTGGTGATAGTCCTATAGAATCGACCAAAAGTGACGACAATAGCCTTCACTCGGAACAGGTCTGTTATCTTTATCTAACAATTAAACGCAAGTATTGATTATGTTATTCCTCTGATATGTTTAGTCGCGATTGAGTTCCCGTTTAGTTAATTTGCATCGAAGTCCGGCATTAGGTTTGGGTCTCTCAATAAAAGGCGGTTCAGAACATTCGCTTCCGATTCTTATCTCACGAATCGTAAGTGAAGGTCCGGCAGATTCTTCTAAACAGTTGTTTATCGGCGATGAAATACTCGGCGTTAATGGCACTGATTTTGATGCCAATACCACTCACGACAAGGCCCTCAAACTGTTAAGAGAGTCTGGGAATGAGGTCACTTTGAGAGTACGTCACCACAGAGCCGCCAATATCTTGAGAAAGCGGTGGCGTAAAGATGACAATCAATTTGTTGATCTATCGAATGACAATCCACTTATTCGAAAGCCGTCTTCTAGTCCCGAACCGTCAAAAGCAACAGAAACGGAGACCAAAGTCAGTAACAATTGGAAAGAATGCGTTCAAATGGAACTATTCCTCTCGAATCTGTCCCGATATGTCTGCTATACAGACAAACTCAGAGACGCCGGCTTTGAGATCAAAGGTATAAATGGACAGTCAGTTATTGTTCAGTGCGATAATGAAGAAATTTGCCATCAATGGTGTCAAACCATTACAAATGCCATACAAAACCTCACTATTAATCACGTAATCAATTAATTACTTTAATCATTATTTTATAAATATATATATATTTGTAACTTTAGATAAAACTAATTAATAAATCGTTGCCACAATCGGAGCACATCCTATACATGGGTTGGGTCTCTGAGTGTCATATAATGGGTTTTCAACCGAAGCAGAACTATAAGTGGTCGCATCAATACCTCATAATAAAAGGCGGATCCGTTTATGTTTTGAAAAGTCCGCCCAAATCTTTGATTGAAAATGAGAGTCAACTCAATCATCAGTTGTTATCGAAATCAGTACTTCATTTCAATTGCTATCAATCGGTGTTCCGATGCGTCAAAAGCAACGAACAGTTGGATGAAAGGCGCAACACTTTTATCATCCAAACAGCAGACGATCCCTCAATCAAATACTTTTCCACTGAGACCTCAGATGAGTTGACAAAATTGAAGAACTCCTGGCATCGCGCCAACTACCACTCCGTCACTCAACTCGGAGTAAGCCTTGAGTTAGAAGTGAGCAGATTTTTAAAATCATTAATCATTTGTCTTTTGATTGGAAAGAGTAAAACGTTTCCAGTGGTTTGCGAAGGAATGTCAGGTTCCCTGACACTGGACTGGCGAATGGGGTTTTCTTTGTACGACCCGTTACTAAAGCAGTACAAATGGAATTATAAGTTTCATCAGTTAAAGCACTCATCAGACGACGGAAGCCGTGAATTGTCGCTGACTTTTGTCACTAATCCGAACGATAGTCGCATAACAGAGACTCAACTCTTAGAATGCAATTCATTACAGAATCTCTTGTATTGTATGCACGCCTTCCTCAGCGCTAAAGTCGCTTCAGTCGATCCCAGGTTTTTGCAGTCATCCTAAAAATCTTTAAATAGATTTCTATATTATTTTTAATATTATTTATAGTATTATATTATTTATATATTAATCTATGATTCAGTGCAACAATTATTTTAGTCATTCATTTCACAAAATTATATTATTTAACGACAAAACGAATGCAAACTAATTGTTTTGAATAATAATTAATATAATTATAATTATTAGATTTGATGCCTTCGATTAAGCATTTATCCAAGATTTTCAATAACTTACCAAAGCTTATGACACTATTTGTTATTAATTATGATATTTAATAATAATTTTTTAAAACTATTGTTATTTTTGACATTTTATATAACATATGACATAATTATGTATTTTTGTTAGCTTTCGCTCAGATTTTCTGTTGATTTGGTCAGCATTTAATCAATGATCGAAATAATATAACATTTGCCTTAATATAACATTAATTAAGATTTTCTTCTTTAATATTACAATTTTAGTCCGAATTTGACATTTTTTTGATTCAATTCTAATAAATAAAAGTTGTGTTCAAAACACTTGTCTTCACTTAAATCGAAACAAAATTAAAATCAAATGAATATGTATTTCATCCGCAGTTCGAAAGCTTTCCTATATTTAAGACATCATTTGATTTGAATGATTGGAAACTATTTAGTAAATCACTTACTCATACATCGAGGAACAGTTGGTGTCCAGAGACCATTCGCACCGCACAGTGCGGTTCGTGGTCCTACCAGTGCAAATCCTCCATTACATCTCAATGAACAGTATCTGTTTTGTACACCACTGGGTTTGCACTGTCCCGACACTCTCCCATTTAATGCACGAATAGGTCGACATTCTGTTTGAAAATTAATTGAGTGTCAACCCTATACTCGAAGAAAGAGCTCACGTCTAAGACAACGGGCTGTCTTTCCTATCCATTTGCCATTCATTGTGCACAATAAAGAATTCTTTCCATCCATTTTGAATCCCTTCCCACAACCCATTTCGCATCTTTTCCCGAGTTTTCCCGGCGAACAAAATTTTATGCTTTTAGCGCCGTTCGGGAGACGGACGGCAGGACAACTTGGAGGTCCGCCACACTTGAATGTATCAATTGAGTCACTCCATTGACCATCAGACTTGCAAACGATAGTTTTCATACGAGAAGGACCTATCAAGAAATTATCAGCTGGTTTGCCAATACAGTGTAGCACCATTTTTATGATACACCATAATTATGACAATGCCGTTTTTGTCAACCTAAAGCTTAAATCATTATCCCTCTCCCAATGCATAATATGATCGAATTGTATGAAACCCAAAGTTATCAACTTTTCATTTTTATCCAATATCTGAGACATATGTAGTATAAAACAGTACTAATTTCATCAAAAATAATACTTCCAACGAATATATATATAAATAGACAAATATCAACGACTAGCTCATTTTAATGATGTACACATTAATAATGTGACATTATGTTCAAATATTGATGAATGTCAACATAAACAAATATGAGAAACGATTTTATCAACTTTCCATATTTATCAACCTTTTGCTCTAACCGACTGATAAAAATGGAGTTAGACTGTATTTTGAATTGATATTGTACTTGTATTGCAGGAAAGGGTGCACTTTTGTTCGGGCAATCCCGGATTGCAGGTTCCAGCCATTTTGACACTAGGAGGTGGAGTTAGGCCTTCACATTGCACTAATTGTTTGCAGATGGGTATTTCATCCCATTCACCCGTGCCATCACAGGTCAATTCAAAGCTTTCGCCGTCATTACAGGTGACAGTACATTTATCGCCGGATTTCGATTCGGCACAACCTCCTATGATGTCAATATTTTTGTTAATATGGTATTGAGTATAAGTGTAGTCAAAGAATTGTAACCTTCAGCATTATCTATCTCAATTGCTTCACAAAAAATCTCTGTGCAAGTTGGTATATCTCCTTTATCCCAAGTTCTGTCGGGGTTGCATAAGAACTCTGGGTCTGCAGATAAAGCAAAACCCTCGTTGCAAACATAAGTGCAGGTTTCACCGCTCCTCCCAGGATTGCAAGTGCCTTCCTTGATCCCATTATCAATATCAGGCAGGGCTTTAATTTTATATTAAATTGAAATAGTTCATTTACTAAGTAGACACATTAAATGTTATAACAATGAAAACTCTTCGTTTCGATTCAATATGTCAGATTGAAATGAACTTGGTGTTCGATTTTGGAGTTTTCATTATAACTTATTTGACTGACCGACACATTCTATGATGGCTACACCACACGTAGGGATAGCATTGCTCCAAACGCCATCCGACTCACATTCAGTGGATGTTTGGCCATTTATGACATAATTTTCGTTACAAAAGAAAGTACAGACATCCCCTACTCTTCTGGCAGTACACGAGTCGTCAACGTTTAGACCTTGGCCACAAAATTCGTGTTAATCACAATGTAATTAATAATAAATGAGTTCACACTGACCTCCGTTTTCTATAACAGTGCCGGAAATATCTTGACATAGAATTGGTAAGCAAACTGGTGGCTCTCCTCCTTCTGTCCAGGTACCATCTGCCTGACACGTTAATTCCTGTCTTCCTACAGGGTCAATAAAAAAGTTGACATCGCACGAAAATACACAGACTTGTTCAGGCAATGCAGAAGCACAGGTCACTGGAGTAACTAATTGACCATTTTGTGGAGCTGTGAGCTCACCACATACAATCCTTTGACAAACAGGCAGCTGATCACTCTCTCGAGGTATAGACCACTGAGGAATAGGACACGTTTCAGGGATCGGAGTAGAGGGCAAAATACAAGTGAGTACATCATCTCCAACCAGCCTAAAGCCTAGGCATAAATTTGAAGGAATGCTCTGTTTTTAACATATTCTTAAATATTGTTTAAATTATTCTATATATCAGTAAATCTTTCTGTGTATGCGTTAGGCTAACCTGCATTACATGCGAGAGTACAGGTGTCACCAATATTGGCCGAATTGCATGCTGAGCCATCTATAATAGGACCGAAAGGTTGGCATTGCGTCTGTTGCAGACATTCTCTTGGTATTTGTTTATCCCATTGTCTGATTCCATTGATTTCCACACAATTTAGAACCATACCACTGAAACCGCCGTCAAGAAAACAGCCTTGGTAACAAATTATATTACAAACAGATTCCAATCTCAACTCGTTTTCGGGTGTTGTCACACAATGGCCATCTTTTTTTGCAAATAACATATCGGGAACGTCTGTGCAGTCAGCTGATGGATAAACAATCATTTGATTAAATTTTATTTCTTAATTTTAAAATGATTTGCTATAAGTAAAAATGAGCCTTCTTCAACATTTATTTGAGCTTCTGATTACTCACGTGTAGAAACACACCGCGGCACATTTCCGCCATTGGACCAGGTTCCGTCATCTTGACACAAAATTCTGGACAGATCAGGCGGATCCAATGTAAATCTGTCAAAACAGGTAAACTGACACGATGAACCAGCTATTCCAGGATTGCAAGTAGCATCAGTATATGTGCCGTCAACAGGTCTTTCGAGAGATGGGCAAGTGACCTGCACACATCGTGTGGGTCCATCCCACTCGCCGTTAGCCTGACAGCGGGCTGTCATTTGTTGGTTATTAGTCAGTGGATTGTGATATCCTGGGTTACATGTCCAAGTGCACACATCATCGACCAAAGCGTTCGTACAGACTCCCTGAGTGGCACTTCCGAATGAATCGATTATATCTGGACACGATATGGCTAGAATTTAAATAGAACATTCGAAATTTATTTTCAATTTAAAATATTTGTCTTTCTTCTATCAAAATAATTCACTTTAGAAATAAAGAAAATATAATGTAATTAATGTGTAATTAATGTGTAATTAATGTGTAATTAATATGTAATTAGTGTGTAATCAACCCTCAATTAGATCTGTTAAAACATTTGTGTATCTGTTCCATCCATCGAAATTTTGTGCCAAAGACCAGGAATTACAAATTTTTTAGTAAAGTAATTTTGTAGTAATGAAATTTACCACTGGTCAAATTATGCAATGAGCCCTTTGAGCCCCAATTCTATTAAAATAGGAATTATTAAAATTATTATAATTATTTGAATATCAAATAATGAAGAGAACATTTTAATTCCAGAATTTAATAAAATAGCTCATGGATAATTTGATCAGTGGTCAAAAACAATACTACATGATAATATAAAACTACTTTACTAAAAAAAAATTGTAGTTCCTGGTCTCTGGCACAAAATTTCGACGATGCGATGAACAGATGATGCAATGAACTAAGTGGATCCAGTTAAAGCCATGGTTTATGATATCTGTGCTCACTTTGGTCCCAATGAAAAAAGCTTATAAATCGTCAGACCTTATTCTCTTGTAAAGCTGAAAACAAAATGTTATCAAATTGTAAAATTTTCTCATTGAGCTTTGTTTTCACAAGTATAAAAAATCAATGAATTAAATAAAAGTGTGTAACAATTTCTGGCATTAATCTGAAATCAAATAAATAAATGTCAGATTTGGTAACATTTATTTGATAGACAATATTTTTTTATTGTTTAAAAAAATGCAAAGTTTGCCCTTACACTGTTTGTAATCAGTTACAAACTGATCATAAACACTCATTACTATAAAAATATTTCCAAATCTTGTTACAATGATGTTCCTATCCATACAATACTCTTCTCATTTCTCTGCTTCCCTTATCTCTCACATAGAAAACCATTAAAAATCAATTTTTTCATTGAGTGCCATAAGTGGGCAAAAATCACTGCACAGAAAACTATAATTCCAAAAATTAAGGTTATCTATCTATTTATTTGAAAAATTATGAATTGAGGTACTGCTAAAATTTTTCAATCCTAGCACTTAAGGCTGATTTTATAGAGTCGTTCAAACCATGTTGGGACCAAATTAAACATTTGGACCCATTTTACGGTTAATGTGTCATGCTAACTTTAATTCAGTATGATTTGCATTTAAATCTATTTCGAAAACAAATACCGAAGTCATTTAGTAATGGATTGAAAGAATTTTTAAATATTTATATTTTAGTCGAATTGATCAACATTTTGAAATTGTCAACAAATTGATAAAGCTCATTTACTTCTGACACACGTGGGCAGTTGTTCTGACCACTGACCAATGCTGTTACAGTCCAAATAATTAATGTTGGGACTGGTATGATAACCGGCCTGACAGTTGAATTCACAGCGACTGCCTGGCAGTGCGTTTCTGCACTGATTGTTATCGGAAAATATCAGGTCATTTGTTTCAATGAGATCCGGACAACGGATCTGTTGGCAAACGGGAACTAATGATGGGTTCCACCCGTTCGAAGTGCATTCAATTCTTGGTGTATAAGGACTCAAAATAAAGCCAGAATTGCAGCCAACTATACATTCCTGACCGACAACAGGACTCTGACAATTCCCATTAATGATACCATTAGTTGGTTGGAGTATATCCGGATAACACGCTATCATTGAAATATTATCACATTAATGGCTGCAGTTTTAAAATTGACCTTTAACAATTTTCAAACAAAAATAAACATTCAACTAAATGTCGATTTAGGGCTAAATATCAATAGGGGTTTATCAGGTTAAAACTTCATAATGGCCATCTAAGAAAGTTAACTGCAGTGCACACTTCCTGTTATAAAGTCGTAAATGCACCAAGAATCTCTTTATAACAGCGAATCTTTATACCTTTATAACAGGAAAAGTGGCAAAAATACCAAAAATTGGTTCAAATATTTTTTTCAATGAAATAATTGGTTATTTTTGTTTGTTTTTCGGGTATTGAATCAATTTTCTTATTTTGATATATTTTTGATGCTTGATATTTATTCACTACATTTATGGAATGTGTATAGTTTTATGCTTTGCCCCACCCGGGAAAGTTGTATATCATATAAAAGATAAACATCTCCTCTTTCTAACCATACCTCCATTTTTCATCTAGCATTTTATAGATTCAGCTGTAGATATGACCCTTGCATATACAGGGTGAAAATCTTGGTACTTTACAAGTTAATATTATGAAAACTTAAACATTTTGGAAGTGATGATAATTTTTTTTAAAGTAATTACTTCTGACACAAGTGGGCAGTTGTCCTGACCACTGACCAATGCTGTTGCAGTCCAAATAATTAATGTTGGGACTGGCATAATAACCGCTCCGACAGCTGAACTGACAGCGACTGCCTGGCAGTGCGTTTCTGCACTGATTGTTATCTGAAAATATCAGGTCATTTGTTTCAATGAGATCCGGACAACGGATCTGTTGACAAACGGGAACTAATGATGGGCTCCACC
Organism: Fuscozetes fuscipes; assembly: GCA_034702105.1. NCBI lineage: Eukaryota > Metazoa > Arthropoda > Arachnida > Sarcoptiformes > Ceratozetidae > Fuscozetes > Fuscozetes fuscipes. The sequence continues at coordinate 19,101 of JAQGCS010000217.1, forward strand.
CGTTCGAAGTGCATTCAATTCTTGGTGTATTAGGACTCAAAAAAAAGCCAGAATTGCAGCCAACTATACACTCCTGACCGACAACAGGACTCTGACAAAAACCTTCTGTGAAGCCATTTGTTGGTCGAAATATATCAGGGTCACAGACTAACATTGAAATAGATTTGCATGAATTTCTATTTATCCTTTTATAAATGTATCCATTTATAAAATCCTGGCTCCGGAGTCCGGACACCAGTGATGTGGAAGGTCCGAAGTTCCTTATGGGATGCATAGGGCAGGGATAGCCAAGCTAGTTTTTAGCTAAATCAAATTAAATAGACCGCACTTATAGTTTAATCTAGCTTAAAATCATTTTAAAGCTGATTTGCTGCAATTTCTGGCAAAATTGAAAAAATAATGTAATTTTTAGGCATAAATTGTCAAAATTAGCTGGATTAATACATTCTAATTTTCGATTGGATGGAGTTTTGATTGTCCCTCCCTTTAATAACACTGAAATGGGCGTATCTTTGTCAATTTGATTTAAAAGGGTGGACGAGATTTTAAATAAAAATTTTGCAAAACATAAAATTTTCGTAAATTAGGAAAAGAGGGGAAATATTTTCTTAAAGTCTTAAAAATAGATATATTAGATGGATCAAAAAATTAATTAAATTTTACTCGGTATATCACACGTAAGTTGAAGTTTTAATGCTTTTTATTTAATTTGAATATTTGTAACTGTTTTAAGTTTTTCCTACGAACAAACTTTTTGATCCATCTATTAATTAAATTGTAGGAAATGGACAAATTCTGTTTGTTTCAAAATAAATAAAAGACTTACATCGAATACAAGTGGGAAGTTGTGCGGACCACTGGCCATTACTGTTGCATTCTAAATAATTGATATTAGGACTAAGGTAATAACCACTTGGACAATTTAGTTGACAGCGAGTGCCTTGAACTGCACCTCTACACTGATTGCTGTTTATAAAAATTAGGTTATTCCTCTCAGTGAGGTCTGGACAACGAATTTGTTGACAAATTGATAGCTGACTATTTGGTGGACTCCAACCACTTGATGTACACACAACTGTAGGATTACTCGATACTACAGTAAAGCCTGGGTCACAAAATATGCTACATTGTTGATTAATAGGTGCCATTCTAGGACAGTTCCGGTCTAAATAGCCATTTGCTGGTCTCACCAAATCAGACGAACAGCCCATTTGTGTGCAGACAGGAAGAACAGGAGATGGGGTCCCTTCCCAATTGCTCACACAAGGTTGTGCAGATTCAGAGACACACTGCAGTGTTGTTTTACCCGATATTTGATAACCTATTTTGAATTATATTGATAAGTTTATTTTAATAATTTAACGAAAGAAATCATTACCTGAATTACAATTGAATGTGCAAGTTGTGCCGACAGGGGTTTGCCCACAAGTATTTCCATTTAAAATACTTATTTGGGGACAATCTGGTGGTCTGCACATGCTATTAGGTGTTGGGTCGCGTGGATTCCAGATATTATTTTCACATGTAAAAGTTAATGGAGGTACCTCGATGCAACCTTGCTTACAAGAAAAGACACATTGAATACGGGGTGTATTAACACATTCAACTTTTGCGGCTCCCCCGATTGGTATCCTGACATCTGAACACTGATCTTGGTAAGAAATCAAATTAAACTAATTGCAAGATACACTAGAAGTTCTAAGTGTATTTATTTTCATACTTTTGACACATTTTGTAGTAAGTATTAAAATTAAAATTAAATTTAACCCAAAAACGTTAAATGAATTTAATAATGTGACCATTAATGACATTTTATTCTCAGTGACAATAATTGTAATAAACTAAACTCAACTATCAATAGTTTACACATACCTTAATGGTTTATATATGAACGCATTTTTCATTGTTTTGATCGAATAATAAGTGGAAATAATTAAAAAAAATTAAGTTTTGTTTATTCAGATTACCTGAAAATAAATCAGTTTTCACTGCAATTATTTTCACAAAAGAATTGATCGAAAATATTCAACATTTGATTCAACAGTTTATTACAAAATATAATAGAGTTTATACCAAGTGAACAATTCTTGGAATTTCATTAATTTATTCAAAAATAATTATTGCAAGATAGTGTTTTATTTAAAATTGAAAAACTCAGGAATAGCTACTTTACTATGAATTTGATGGTTGGCTTCAATTAATAGCTTTTCACTCGAAGTTTTATGAAATTTGGATAAAGTTCTAATAGAATTAGATTTGATTATTTGGTGAGATGTTTGTCGAGAATGAGCACAATTTGTATTGATCTCACACTTGTCCTTACATTCAACCACTTTGTCCAGTCTTTTAACATACCTTTTGTCGTATAACTGATCTGATTTGATAGTCTGTGGACTCTTCCTTTTGAAGTCAATCAGTTTGAGTTTTGGTGAATTAATTGGTCTCTTGGGTTGACTTTTGGTTAAGTTTTTATCGTTTGGTTTTTCCCTTAAAAACATTATATTATTCAAAATATTCTCTTTTTTGCCAATCAGTTGACTCCGATTTAAAAAATCCAATTTCGGCGAAAGGCTTAATACTTTGGTGTCTTTGGGAACAGTTTGTGAACACTTCATGAGATCATTGAAAAACTCTTCAGATTTGTGGTCATCACTGAAACTAATGTCTGAAATGTTTAGAAATTGTTTGTCTTTGTGTTTGTGTCGAAGCAAATCATTTTCTTTGACTAAAAATTCTTTCAAATTCTGACTTTCTTTTTGATAAATGGACGGAAAGTCTCTTTTGAGAGAAGATTGTGTTCTAATACTTTTACTTTCATTAATCCCTTCGTAGACAACAACTAATGTTCTATTATCAGCACAGAATATGGGCATATCTGGTTGCAAGCGTTGCCAGGTATCACTCTTTTTAAAATAAAAGTAAATGAAAATTGAGACAAAATTAATACAGACTAAACTCACAAATCTTATTTCATAATATTCGGGATCATATTTATGATTGAATTCCATGAGAATCGGATTTATGACTTTTGCACTCATTGTCGACGGTTTTGACTTCACATTAATATCGAATCCATTCGGAAGTTTCACTTCAAACACAACTCTCTGTTCGACACGAATTCGATCGCATTTCAAATCCATTACATCACTGTTTAGATCCAATTCCTTAAAGAAATGAGATTTTAATCAAAAATTCATTTCATATCACTTGATATAAAAGAACAAAACTCTGATTACTTTTTCGGATGCCATGGGATAGGCTTCAAATGATGTGAAGTTCAGATTACGTTTTTTCAGTACTCTTTCCAATAACTGTCTCACAGTTTCTGATTGATATAAATCTACTTTTTCTTGAGAACCATTAGTGAAGACAATAATTAGTGAACGAATTTTCTCATTTAATGAGAGACTGGTATTGTTTAGCTTTGGTTTGGAGGCCGACATATTTGATTGGATCCATTGGATTGACTGCAATTGAGTTGATCTCTGCATTCGTTCGCATTTTATTGGATGACATTCAGGCGTCGAAACAGTGGTCTGTTTCTCGCCGTTCAGTCTATCGCATAATCTCTTCTTTGGGCTCAAATTTCTTAGAATTTGTTTTCTTTTTATAATTTTGCGATTAATTTCTGTCAATTCTAGTCTTTTGAGTTTTCTGTAGGCATTCTTCCGGTATTTGTCAGATATAAAGGTCTCTTCTCTATCGTTAGTTTCACTTCTATTGAGTTTTTCAAATATCTTCTCATGAAATACACTTTCGTTCGTATTATTTGAGTAAAAAGACTTTAGAAATCTTTTATAACAATCGGTTTTCATTAACTCATAAATCTATGGAAAGAGTCATTCAAATAATTATAAATACAATCAAATTCATAAAATGTAAGTTTTGCATTAAAAAATATACCTGCTTCTCTGGAATATCGAATAAGTTTGATTTCGGGCTTTCCAGATGTGATTCTACAGAAACTAATGCTCTGTTGTCAACATTTACGGCCTGTTCGGCACCGGTTCGCAGATATTTATCATAAATATGTTTTGCAGTTTCATAGCGCTATAAATGTCATAAAAATTATGAACAAATTTAATTAATTAATTAATTGCAAGCTTTTAGTGTTGGCTAACCTTTTGTTTGTCGACAATCTTTTTGTACTTTTTGCAACTCAACCAGAATTTGAGATTTTCATAACTATATTCCTTCTTTAAAAATTGCTGCAATTATTTGAAAAATAAAATTGAAACTTGTTAAAATTTAATAATAGAGTCAATCGTACCGCAAACAATTTCATGGCCAATTTATCGGACAGCAGTTTATTGAAATCATGAGTCCATTCACACAAAAAGCGAATATCTTTTGGCAATTCATTTAATGAACTCATAATTAATAAAAAGGTCACTTTTCTAGATCACAAGTTGGTTCAACCAGGATTCAATAAACCTTAAATACATACGAAATTTATTGAACTTTCTATTGTTGGCTGCATTTAGAGTGTGTGTTAGGGAAAGGCTTTTAAACGGACTCTTTTTCAAGTGGCAGTCGTTTGAATTTATTCGTGCAAATCAGCCATTGGTTCAGAACTGGTCTATTGAGGAGCAGATGTGAGAACTCCTTCAATGCCAGCGACAGTCTGTGGCTTAAGTGACACCCGTTTGTGTGCCTCCGGTCTGCTTCCCGGCACTACATCTCTCCAAAAGCGATTCCTATGGATTTCCAGAGCGTTGGTTATTGACGCATATCCTCTGCATTGGAAGACATAATCATTGCTCTCAACCCATGTCTTGTATTTTCCCAGACATTCGCATTCATTGTTCAATTGAACGATAATTTTATGGTCAATGCATTTATAATCAATAATTAGTCTAAAATATTCCGAAACATTACAAACGGAAAAAATTATAATTAATCAAAACGTTTTTATATTTGCCAATGCAAATGCACAAAGCTTGCACGTTTTTGTCCGGGTAGTACCAATTTGGAACTTCCAAATAAACAGTCAATTCGAAGAATATTATTTTATATGATATTACAAAATTCCATTAAAGACAAGTATTTTATATTAAATTTCAGCTAATTTTGTCTAGAATCAACTATTCATGGTGAATTGAAAAATTGCATATTTCTGTAATAGGAATACTATCAACGGAAGTGTCTTTTTAAGGATATATGTCATCGTTATCATTTTGAGCCAAAACTGACAAAGCTCTTGCCTTTTTCGACTCAAAGGAACGGAGTGCTCAAACATTGTATTGAAATGTTCTATGCTATAAAATTGTAATGTTCATGTAATTGGTCTGTTTCCTTTTACAAAAAAAAACTTTAAGAAAGAGTTTGGAGTTTTCATTAAATTTTTAGAAATAAGTGATTTTTTGCTTCAAAATGTTTTTAAAGTTTATTTATTTTGTGTTTTGCTTTTCTTTAATTTCCTCTCAAGAATGGAGTTATCGGGGTATATATATAATTTTGTAATAACTGCAAACTTTATTAGCAATTTGTGTATTCATTGAATAGACCAGGAAAGTTGGAGACGAACTTTCAACAGTTGTGGGGGTCGTCGACAGTCACCCGTCAATATTAACACTAACCGTTTGAGAAGAAACCCATCGCTGGTACTCAATGTTGAGAGCTATGAAACACCACAAAGGAATGTAATTCTTCACAATACGGGTCACACAGGTATTTATGACCTTTGATTTTAAACTTATTTGAGTCTAACTTTGCCTTAACTTCAGCTGAAATAACTTTAAATTCTCGTAACCCTCGTATGACAATTGGTGTGGGTGCGGATTCTCTCCCATATGTCTTTCAAAATATGCACTTCCATTGGGGAGATAACAATTTTGAAGGAACGGAACACTCTGTCAATAATAGATTTGGTTCAGCCGAGGTAATTTTTTTTATTGTAATAGTTTAGTCATTGTTTGGACTAATTCTTGCTTTTATTCAAAGATACATTTCGTTCACTATAACCAAAGATATGGAAGTTTATCGGCCGCACAGAATAGAAGGGACGGAATAGTGGTCGTTACCGTACTTTTGCAAGTTAGCCGAGAGAGTAACAGAGCACTCGAACCAATTATTAAATCGCTGCCACAAGTCATAAGTTTTAATGCCAGTACTGTTATTCAGCGCTTTAGATTTGCAAGACTATTACCAAGAGATAAACAGCGATTTTTCAGATATCCAGGCTCTTTGACTACTCCACCTTGTTCAGAAACGGTAACTTTTATGATATTTGCTGAGCCTATAAGGGTTAGTGTGATCCAGGTATAATTTTAATATTTGTATTATTATATTCTTATAACAAATAATTATTAATTTTCAAAGTTATCGCAATTCAGGCGTTTATTCGAAGAATCGAATGGAAGTAATAATAGACAGAGAATTATATCTAATACTAGAGATATACAGCCTTTGAATGGAAGAGTCATTGAAGTGTCCGAACCTCGCAGTCGAAGAGTTCTGTCAAATGGAATCGATTTCGAAGATCTCGAAGAAAACTCTATTAATTTTTAACTCATATAGAATTTCATTAATTTATTGAACTTACACTTGAATAAAACTTGCGCCCTATCACAATTCATAATTATTAAATTGATTAATTAGTATGGAATGGAATGTAGTTTATAGTTTTGTCCGTTACCCACCCACCAGCCCCTGCTTTCAAAAAATTTGAAAATTCATTGTTGTAAGCGTTTTTAAGGAAATTTAAAAGAGAAAAGGGTTTGAGGCTGTTCTAGATTCTAGCCTATATTGAGCTACTTTAGAGAGAATAGTGATATTAAACAAGGATGTGCGAAAATTCTCATGAGGATTTAGGCATATCTTTGGGTGAATTGAGAGAAGCAAATTACTTTTGGCTATAGATGTAGTGTCTATTGCTTTGATCCAAACCTTGTTTAATAAATGTAGTTAGATAAATTCCATAATTGCAAAGAAAAATTAATTAAAAAATTGCAGCATTAACATGGTTAAAACAAGGAAAAATGAGTTTGATTAATTTTCCGAATTATTGTATGTTTTGAACCGAAATTTTCAATTAAAAGCTGTAAACAAATGTTTTGATTCAAAGCGTTTGAGTATTTGTATGTAGTATTGAGTATGGGTTCAAACATTTGGGGGTAAAAGACATTAGAGGGTTGCGGTTAAGACTACCCCTCAATTTTAACATATCGAGGATACATATTCGTATACTTTACTGTAAGACTTGAATGCCTTTACCCCTAAATGTTTGCTGACTATCAGATCCCAATACTACTATAACTGAAAGAAAACGATAGAATCGAATCATTTCTCAAACATTGGATTCAAAAACAAATCAAAATCCGATTCAATAGTAATTGAAATCCAAAATGAATTCAATTCTTCAACAATTGAATCAAAACAGTGACAAACAGTCAAACCAAGAGCTGATACAATCGTTTGCCAGTGCTATAGATCAGGAGTTGAACCGATTGTATGCGAGGACCGATTGTGTCGACAATTATCAGCAATATTTCCAAAAATCCAAAGACAATAGCCGTCAGTATTACCATTGCGTTCAGAATTTGTGTCAGTTCTCCACTAATAAGTCTTCGCTTATCGTTCGCCACATTAGAAGACATTTAAAAGAGGTTTTACTTTCATTTAATTCATTTGTCTTTTGCCAACACTACCGACTTTACTGCCACTCTTGTGCACAGGCATTAGGGATTAGCTCAATTTGGCCATTCTAGTCAAATTTGCACCTTACTATATGGGATTAAGTGAATATTATGCCTTAACTCTTATGCCTTAACTGTTTGTCTGCTATACCCCTGAGTGCACAATATGGCCAATAAAGTCGGTAATTGTGTCCAAACAGAAGCCATATTTGTGTCCAATCGATGACTGCAAAGATCGGTTCTATCAGAAATGTGATCTCAGATGTCATATGATTCGACACTTTGAAGACAAGCCTTTCAAATGTGAAGTTCTCGACTGTCCAAAGACTTATACGACCCGCAAAGCACTCAGTCTTCACACGAAAACTCATTCGCCGTTTACTTTCGATTGTAAGGAATGCCATAAAATGTTTGCCACGAATTGGAAGTTAAATAAGCACTCGAAGGACTGTCACACTCTTCCGGACCAACCGATGTCCGAAACTTTGATTAAAAACAATAATAAACCGAAATCCGAACCCATTATAGAATTGAATTCAAAGCTCAAAACTGTATCCAAAGTGAGAGACAAACCGACTGTCAATTCATTAACCAATGGTTTGATTCATTCGATTGATTCGATTAACGAACAAATGAAAGAAGAATTTCTCTCAAAGGCCAGCATTACATCACTTTCGGCAGAATTCGGATTCGAAGAAGTAATCAATTATGTGATTCAAAATTGTGGTCAACCCTCCAACAGACGAACCAAAGTTGAAAATGAGGTTCAAATAACTCCCCAGAAAGTAGTGGACACAAAAAATGTGGTCAATCCGGAGCCCGAAAAAGATTCCAATTCAACGGCGAATCAAACTTTACTTAATTGTGTGGAAAATGTCTGTTCTCTTATCGAAATCTATACCTTTGAGTCAATGGACGCCAACAAAAAGGTTTTGTTTAAATGCATTAATTGTGTCTTCACTTCGGATACAATTCAAGTAATGGTCGGACATATTTTTCACCACATTTCTCAACGAGTGATTCAATCCCTAAAAAATAAAGTCAAATAAAGCCGAATATCATTTGACTCATAATATTTTAATATAATTTTTAACTTTTTTTGCTTTTGTTTCAAATATTTAATAATTATTTTGTATTGTTTTTAAATACTTTTATTATTATTATTATTATTATTATTTGTTAAGTAATTTCTTTCATTTTTGACAAAAAAGGCGAGTTTTTCATAAATAAAACAAAACAATGATTGGAATAAATATGGAATTTATAATTGATTTGTACTTATGTTATGTTATAGTCGTTTGATATATGGATGAAAGTATTTTATTAAACAAAGGGTATGTTCGCAAATATTTTGTACTCGAATTTTGTAAGACATCTAATTAGCAATCATTTTGTCGAAATCTCTTTTAACGAATTTCGAACACATTTTTTGATTTATTCCCGCCCATTTTACCGACATGTAAATTTATTGAATTTATTGTTGATAAATTGTTGATAAATTGCCGAATCACGTCCATTTTTGATTTACCTATACCTAACCTAACCTAAACTAACCATGCCGATTTAATATTTGCATTTAATATTCAAGGAATATCTCTGGTGGGGTGCGTGAAAATCCTATCTATATACTTCATATACTATCCTAAATGTAGTGAAAAATACAGTTCAAATTTAATAAAATTGGTCCCTTTGTGTAAAATATCTTGAACAAATTATCGATATAATGATCATTGTACCAAAAATAACTAACAAAAACAACCAAAATGCTAGATTATATTAATTGCAACAAAGAATTTAGGGTTAAGCATTCAAAAGGTCTCTAAAAGACATATTTTTACCCTCATCCTATACTGAGATGTCGTTAGGTATCATAAAGGTTTTTGCGAGGAAATGACCAACATCGGCTAAACAGGCATGTCGTAAAATGCGCGAAAATACGGTAATTAAATTAAAGAACTACAAAACATTAAATTTGATTAATATGTGAAATATGTGCGCTTTTAATCATTTTCTTCTGAGTAAATACATCGCTAAATACAGTAAAACCTCTCATTAGTGGCCAACTCAATAAGGGAAAGGTTTTGGTGACACCCAACGCTTCTATGGGGTTTGTAATGTTAAGTGACCTCTAGATAAGGGACTTCTAGACCTCTAGATAAGGAGAATTCCCTCATTAAGGAAAAGATTTTTGTTACCAAATTGAATTTTAAGCTCCAAATAAAAGAAATTTACCCGAAGTTTGACTTGTCTAATCTCAATTTAAATAATCTAGAAGATTCATCATAACTTATATATCTGTCATATTAAAATAAGCGTAATTAGGGTCAGTTAGTATTAATTAAACAAATGGTCTTTCATTATAATTATTATTATTCAATGATTTAATTAATTTCAATGTACTTCTCATTAACGGAATTTCTCATTAAGAGAAAAAATATTTTGTTAGTGTGAGTTCTCTTATCTGGAGGTTTTACTGTATTCTTGCAATGATAAATGAGTGACCTGGACACTCTAACATTGAATAAATTCGTAGAGAACTTCAATTCTGTAGCAATTTTAAAATTGAATTCCATCGGAACGGAATATTTTATCAGTTGTGTGCTTTCATATTTGGGAATAATATGTTGGCACCAATTCTAGCCTTAACTTTTGCAAGCTTATTGCAATTGAGTTGTATTAATGCACAACAGCCAAGACTTGGAGATAATTGGCAGTGGGGTTATGCGAGTATTCACTATACTATTGGCTAAATATGCTGTCATTTAACATACTTTGTTTGCAGATCAAAATGAATGGGACGACCACTTTGCGGCCTGCAATGGAAATCGTCAATCACCCATTAATATTGATACAACAAAAGTGGTAATCGATCCTCGCATGAGTATTCTATTCTATCGATATAACTACGGATATTATAATGCAATCGCTGAGAATAATGGACACACCGGTAAAGTTGTGAACAATCATAAATCAAAGTTTATTTATGAATCTGTGCCACAGTT
>JAQGCS010000218.1:0-29682 GCA_034702105.1 Fuscozetes fuscipes
GACCCAATTAATTAATTTTCCAATGAATTTTTTAAAAATTATATTATATTATAATATATTTCTTTGAATTAAAATCAGTTGAAATCTAAAACCAGTTAAAAACAAAATTTAATTACAATTTTTACGACTTATTTGAGCTCTCATTACATGTAGTATTTAGATTTGATCCAAGGCTCTTAAAAATCGTATAAAAAACATTGCAAACTGCCCATCATCGAGTTGACTATAACAAATAAAAATGCCAAAAAGTTACCAGATCACTGGCATATTAAGGTTTTAAAAGCTACAATTAAATGACGGCTAATTTCATTGTACTTTATTTTTATCATTTAAATTAGAGTTATCTTATTTTCATTAGTTCTTTGTTCTTATGACATTAGTGAATGCTCAAGGGATCGCACTTTAATTCATTCATTGACTTTAATCATTTTAACGATCCCCGCCCTGAGTTTTTATAACCTTGCACTCTTAAAAACAATATCAAGTGAAAATAACAAAAAAACGAACTTAGTCGGTTGTCTTACCTACAATCTTACCGATGAAGGGAAAATAGTAGGTAATATAGTTGTCCTGTCCCCTGAAAGAGCATGCCTCATTTATTTATGAAATAAGGGTTAAATAAAGTAAGTTTGTGTTGCCTTTGATTCTTATTACTTTTTGTCATTGAATTTAATTCTGACTATCCCTCCATCTTGTCCAAAAAGTTACGAAAAATTTTAAGCAGCTGGAGTAGAATCTTGCGTAATTCCTTTACTTATTTTTAAAAATATCTGCTATTCTGTACATGCTCTCTCTCTCTCTCTCTCTCTCTCTCTCTCTCTCTCTCTCTCTCTCTCTCTCTCTCTCTCTCTCTCTCAAGTGAATAAACTTTGAGCAAATGATTCATTTTTGTGATTACTCTTCAAAATAAATGTTTGATTAAGACTTAAGATTGCATTAATTGCAACCAAACAATGATTTCATTCCTTTCAATAATAAAATTTTTTGATAACATTTATATTTTTATTTGTCTTTTATCTTATGAGGCATTAGCATGGTTAGGTTATTGCGAATCAACTTGAATTCCTCTAATTTTTGTTTGATATTGCTGAATTTGAAAAAATAATAATTTTATCGCAAAAATTTAAAAATTTATGAAATAGAGATAAACGCTTATCTAAAATTGCCATTCAATGAATATAACTTGCTTAATTTGACACGGAAGTGAATCAAATAAATATTTATCTTCTTTATTGATTAATGTATTGATTGAATAATTTTGTAAGATTTAAACGGATTTCATTTATTTTGGATTTGATTAATGGATTAATTGCTTTCGCAAATTATTTTTGAATGCGAATTCAAAATTATATAAAATAGTTTATTATGAGTGCAATAATAAAATCCATTTTTCATAATAATAGTGAAAATCTTTGGCCATTCCGTCGATTCAAGCGATTGTTGGAAAAGTGTATACAATGTATAGCATTGTGTTTTCAAACTATTTTTGAGCCTTTAATCCATTAAAAAACGATTTAGTTTTAGTAACAATTTTCAGATAAGAGTCAGAATTCTAGCCCTAAAATCATCTAATTTTGGAAAATTTTTATTAATAATAAAAATTATTATTAAGTTAATAATATTAACAAAACATTAGATTTATTGGTTCGAAAACCAATAACCTATTCAAAAGTATTGCTTGCTCACCATAAAGTGTTTTTGTATCTTTAAAATTACATTTTCTTTTATATTTTTGTTTTTCTTATTTTAATAGAAGGAAGTCATGAATAAAAGGCAATTATCCTTTGCTTGTTGTGTGCTAGTTGAATCATCAATTTACCCTTTTATTTTCATTATTTGCATTCAAATGTTTCTAATGTTTAATATTTGAATCAAAATTGATTTTAATAATTCAATCAATTCTTCAAAACTACTAACGACCGAATCGACATATAAATTGAGTTTAAATGAATGGAAAACCAGTTTTTTGAAAGATTCGTTTAAAATATTTGATTTGCTTTATAATTATGAGACTTTTAAATAGTTAACTCATTGTTTTGTTAAAAGAAGTAATTTTTCATTGAGCGAGAGTTTGCCATTTTTAAAGTTCTTGAGTTTCTTATGACTCAATTTTTATCTTAATTTTGAATCTAAAACCGTATTTCATTGAATTGCATTCGCACTATACATGTATTTATCCCATATTTCAATCATCGAATGTAAAACAATTTTTTTCTAATCTGATCCGAAACATTTGCTAAGTTTTATGGCCAAAACTTATGTAAACCAAAGCTTTTAGTGTGTATTCCAGGAAGCAATTGGTCTGGTTTTGAAAGTTTATGCTCACGTTTTTTGGAACTTTTCCCAAATTTCGACAAAAGTTTAACCATTTTTTGTATATTTTTGCCGAAAGGATTATGCAATCAATGGATAAAAGTTTTCTGATCTTCAATTCTTAACATTTTCTTAGACTACACTTTTGGCTAACATTCAAATGCTTTGTTTGTATTTTTACTCGACATTAGTGTTACTCAAAACTTATTTTCGTCGAAAGATATGTATTATTAGAAGAAAAATATTTTGAGAAATGATTAAAATTAAATGGATTCTCCTCTCACTCTGTCTTATGATCTAATTATTCATTTCTTTATAACTCCTTGAATGTTTTGAAATCTTTTTAACACGAGTTGAGTCATATGTTTATAAAAAAGAAAAAAGATATTTTCGAATCACTTTAAACATGCAATTTTTGACAGCAAAATAATTCATTGAATTTTCAATAACAAACAAGTTTAATTTTGACAAATTGTTATTTTAGTGGTTTTCCTTGCGGTGACTCTTCGACAGATAGCGATAGTGACGATGAAAACAGTCCTCGAGAGACAATCGCAGAGATTATACAGCGCTTACAGAAGAGTTCTTCGCAGCCGATTCCCGAATCAATACTTAAGGACTCGACAAATGCCAATATGGCTGAGTGGCAGCCCTACTGTCAGGTGACACTGAAGCACACTAAAGAGGTGGCTGGTTATAACACAATATCGGAGGCATTCTATAAATTAGACTTTTGTAATGCCATTCGAGACATTCGACGATTCAATTACATCAGTAAACTCTTGCATTTACTGATCACACAAAACCTGACCTCATTGAGTGGTTGTGCGACTAAAGTATTGTTCAATATGCTCGAGGAACTCGCCTGGCAAGGTATACTTTGTTTTGATTTTGTTAACGTCAAACTTCATTATCCCAATAAATTTGATTGAAACTTCATCGCTTTACTAGGTCTTAATAACAGGTTCAATCAGTTTTAAACTCATGCCATTTAATTTTGTAGCCAGTTCCTTATGAAATGAAATATTGAAATTTTTAGATAATATTTATTTGAGTCGAAAATACATTTAATTTGTTGTTTTTGTTAATTATATGTTTAAGTTGCGCTCAAATATAAATAGCGTTCTACATATCAATTCATTTATTGTGAGATTTACTCTGACTTCAAATCATTGATTATATTTATAACAATCGGTTCTGTGACCCCTTCCAGGCGGACGAGTTTATACAAATATAAAACTAGTAGGGGACAAAATTAATACATCACTTCAACCGTTAGAAAATCAAAATCTAAAAATATTTGAGCACACTATATTAAAGTAGGCAGGGGCTTTTTACTCCAATACTCTCATGACTATTATTTTTGTTAATTTTGCTTAAATTAAAACTTTCTTATCTTTTGCGGAAAATTTGTAATGCAAATGAGATTTGAATCTTTGATGTTTCGGTTTCTTATTTTGTTTAACATTACTCTAATTTAAATTCATTTTTCAAATGAGAATTGGAGTGAATTTTTCTTCAATGAGTGAGGTTTGCACTGCTTTTGAACCATTTAAACATTTACAACCTCTTTGTTTACTTTCCTTTTAAATCAAAAGTAAAATAAACTTTTGATTTATTATTAAAGAACTAATTTATGGCTTTTTTAGTGAAGGAAATGTTTGTCAAATTGTTATCAAATGAATTAATGGTTTTATTTGTTTCTTTGTTGCCGTTTATGTGGACTCTAGTGGCGAGTAATCAGCAGAACATTCATATTCTCCATACATTGCTTTATGACCTCAAGAAGATTATGAGGAAATACTACTGTTGGGGAAGACCTCTCGGCAGCACTCGTCTATGGGAACAACACTTGCGAACGATGGAACGTATCTGTCAAATGGCGAACAGAATTCAAATTAAAGAGGTATTCAATAATAAGATTCGATACAAATTTGTTTTTTACTAAAATTGTTGTGAATGACAGCCGGCAGAAGACGGCAGCAAACGATTAACAGATCTGCCCGAAGAGCTCATCCGTGAAATTCTTCTTCGGTTAACCGATTATAAAGATCTTATGAATTCTGGTCAGGCCTACGATATAATGCAATCACTGTTAGATGAACAGCATATCTGGAAGCAACTCTGCAAATATCATTACAGTAGAGCACAGTTGCGATGGCTCTTCGCTAACAGTAAGAATGTGATGTCCGTCGATAATAAAGTTGATTGGGAACAGGTATTTCATCAGCTCAGAAAGTAAGTCAGTCTAATTATCTAGGTTACATTTTTAAAAGTAAATTTTGTTCTGAAATTTCTCAGGAAATTCGGTTTAAAAGAGGAATACGCCGATTGTCTGTTCCTCTGTCGACACTGTCGCTGCCTTTTTTGGAAGGTATGGCTGACAACCGATTTGTTTAATTCTAATGCATTAATTGTAACTTTTGTTAGTCTTATGGTCATCCATGCGTTTATCAGAATCGCGTTCCACTGCCCGGTCCTAAACAATCGATGAACAGAAATGGAGCGCAGCCACAAAATCCTGTTGTTGTCCATAATATGCCTTTCTTTCATCACCCTCTCGTTCAACACTACAACAATCACCAGAATAATGATCTGGATAATGATGACAATGAGCAACTGAAAACTGTTCCTCTTCACATACCAGTTCCACCAGAAGCATTTCTCAAGTTCTTCTCGCTTTGAGAGTCAATCATAACTTTTCTTTACTTCTTCTTCATGTTTGATATCAGACATAATCTATTGTCTTATTTAAGCAATTATTGCGTTATTTCTAAACAGTTATGATAATTGAGTTAAACGTCTTAATCGATGGACTAATCATTTGTTTTGAAAATTTATTCGATTTGCAAACGATTTTACCGAAAATGTTAACAATTTTGCCGTTTTAGTCGTTAACCGTTTGAAGAAATTAAAAGATTTTTGTATTTGAATGCATTTTTGTTGTAATGAAGTTTTGAGTATTTATTTATCAAAAGCCCCAACTTTTGAGTCAATTTACAATTGAAATCACTTTCTATTCTATTGATTGAAAATAACGCCAAAAAGTCATTAAAAAGATTTAAGAGTATTAAACACTATTCGCGTTATGTATTTATTTGTCAAATATTGAATTATTAGTTTAATTTTTAAAATCCTTTTTATTTCTTTCTATTTTATTATATAATCGATGATTCGATTCATTATTCAATTTTATTACTCATTTTTAATGTGAAGATTCGTTTGTATTTTAATTTTTATTTAATTCTCGATTTTTCAACTTTTTATTAAGAATTGAGTTTTTGCTCAAATCGTGATTTTTATTATAATTTAATAAATTAATTGAATTAAGATTGTATCTATTAGACATACTAGTACATATTAGTACACATTTGGCTTCTAAATGTCAATCATTAACATTCGTTGAAAATTTCTAATATTGTCGTAAAATCATTTAAATACTTTTTTCTTGAAATAAGTCATTAATTAAAAGAATAATTATTCTTAATAAGAAATTTATTGACTAAAGGAATACACAATTAAATTGTTTTAAAGTGTTTTTTAATCATTTTTTGTTATGAATTATTAGTCAATGATTCGGTTGATTCGGTGCTTCCCAATCGGCCGAACACTTATATCACTTATCTGTATATTTAAACGTCACTTTGATCCAGCTAAATTATATTCTTATATTCACTATAAACAAAAAACTTTTGTTAATTAACATGTTTAGATTCAGTGCAATTGAATTGTAGCTAATTTTAAGAATTATACGGAAAATATTGTCATTAATTTGTTATAATTATTATGTACTCAAAATATATTTGAATTAAAATAAGTTGAAAATTCGATCACTTCTTTGTTTTCACTTTTAATATTCACATACAATTGAAAAATAACACCTATGTATTTTCAGCAATTAGATTTAAATCGAATAGAAAGAGATTTTTTTAAAGTTTAAATTCACACTTATTCCTTATAATCTTGGTAAAATTATAAGATTATTTAATTTCTTATAATAATAATAATAATAATAATAATAATAATAATAATAATAATAATATTTTGAGATATCTATTTTTAAATTTTAAAGTTTAGTAATTGATTTGAAGTTTTAACTAAAATTATAAAATTAACCCTCTGCCCCAGGTCGACCAGTCTGAGCACCCCTGCTGTGAGGCATACGAATGAGCCTCAAAAATCACTAAAAATCAGGCATGTTCAAGGTCGAAGGGTCTAAGTGGGGTCTAGGGGGTGATTTTTCAAAAAATTTCTAGAGGGGTGATCTAGGGGGCGTTTTTTTAATTTGAAGCCAAAAAAATGTCCTCATCGCTTCGCTTGGCAAAAAAACTCAAATTGGGGTCCAAGGTAAAATACAAGCCGCCTCGCTTAGCTCGGCGGCAGCGAGGGGTGGAGTATACCTGTAATGTTAAATTTTCGAAAAATTCTAGGGGAGGATAATCGCAAATTATCGGCTCTAGGGGGGATATTTCGTCTAACACCCTTGAACATCCCTAACTAAAATCTATAACATTGGTGTTAATCAATGCTATCCCTCTCGTTAGTATCCGTGGCTCGATTATTAATAGAGGGACAGAATCGAGTCACGGTTACTAACTAGAGGGATAGCATTGAGCCTTTTTAATATTAGTCAGTATGGGAATGACTTTTGGTTTTTGAATTTGATGGATAAAATTGAGCTAGGGACACGAACGTCCACAATCGAGTTTTTACTGTAACTGAAAGTAAAAACTTTAGAACTCTTTTCAGATGAAATTCTATTTGAGTATGGTGATATTGTGTTGGATCACATTTTTGATTAAAAACATTAATTATGATAACGAATAAGAGAATTACTAAAATTCGTAAACATTTGCCGAACTTTATATATGAAAATCAAAAGCAATCACTTCATATGAAAATTAATTTTGTGGCAAATGTTTTGTCAACCAATACATTGAATGAAAACCAAAATGAATTTTATAGAAAAGTCATTACATAATGGGATGACTATATTGAGAGTGAATTATATGAATATAAGAGAAAAGAATTTATTCATAATATCGGAGGATTGACAAAAGAAACGCTACTCTTCTCTTATATCATATTCTGTGCTGTGCTCTCTGTTCAGGTAGTATTGCATCCACTCATGAGATGATTGAAAAATCGGTGAAACTTTTACACTAATTAGAAATAAGATCCGACTCATCACAAATACATCACAAATACATTATTCGAAGTGAACTCTGTTTTTATATCCACTTATTTGACGACAAATAACCGGCGAATCAAATGAATGCGAGGGCTATAAAAAGAGGAACAGATTTCTCTAATCTTGTCTTTCATTTCCATTTATTCGATAATCCATTCCTTAACTTTTGCGAACACTTTTTTGGACGTTATATCAAACATTCGGCAAAACTTTCAAAACTCAATGTATTTAAAAATGGGTTTAACTCTTGATTTTGTTTAAACAAATCTATCGAAAAAGGGTTTCGCCGTATTTATCACCAATCAATCAGTTTATGGGCCCCCAATTCGCCTCCACTGCAGATCCCGGGACCAGACTTTCAGATGAAGTAATTGCAGCGCTCGCCGAAGATCTGCTAGTTCCAAGGCGTAGACAGGTATGTGTTTATTCACTTTCAACAATTTATTATAGCAATCAATTCTTTTTCTAAATTCATTTCAATGATGATAAATTGTATGAAATTGTACTAGTTCATTCTCTATGATTTTGAATAAGTATCAAATCTTAGTAATCTAAAGGAATATTTTTAGGACAAAAAGTTTATTTTATAATAAATATAATTTGAGTTGAAGTGAATCAACAATTGAAACAATTTGTTAGAAAATATGGTTTCAATTATATTAAATTGAATGCGAATAAAGTTATTTGTGTTGTTTCGGAAGTTCAAAGCCAAGCATTTGAGCCGTTTGTCCGACACTTCGCTCTCCTTTGCTGTAAAACTTGTCATAAATTTGTTGGTAATTAAGACTACTATTAATATAACACAAATAAGTTTCGGCCAAATATTGCAATTCATGTTCTGATCGGCAAACCCTTTGATCAGTCAGTTCGTGCTTACGGTACATGTCTAGTATGTAAACCATGGATTGGTTCGATCTAACAGGCTCCTTTATCATAATATTTAAAACAGTTTAAACTTTGATCAAATTTAAGCCTAAAATCAAACCTTATTTAAGAATTTTCTCAATTCGTGGGAAATATTTCTCAGAAGTTTCAAAGAACTGTTGAATTTGACTGAAGAGGTCATTGTGTTTAATATCAAAATCAATTTAATTGCTCTTTGATTTCAGTTTAATACTTAAAATCAAATGTTTTGAGACTTCAAAATAAATATAGACTTCAATTATTGAAAATAAATAATTCAAATAAGATTTGAAGAGACATCTATTGGTCTAATAATTTTTAATAAAATTTGCCGGTTAACTTTCATAGCGAAGGAACAGGACGACTTTCACACCACAGCAATTGGCAGAATTGGAAGCATTATTCCAAAGAACACACTACCCTGATGTCTTCCTTAGAGAGACAATCGCTAAGTAATTCTTCATTCAGACATTTGGCTCAAAATTTAACTTAATTTTTGTGTTGAAGTAAAATCAATTTATCCGAATCTAGAATTCAAGTCTGGTTTCAGAACAGAAGTTAAGTATATATAAGTATATGTATATGTGTAGGTATATATGTATATTCGGTGCAAATCTTTTCACCTGATTTTGATTTTCTATCAGAAAATTGTCTTTGCAATTGTGTCATGCTCAGTTTTGTGTTCGAGTTATGAATTGTTTGAATAAATAGTTGAAGAATTGAAATTCTGGACAATTATTGCAGAGCTAAATGGCGTAAACAAACACGACTTCAACTCTTACAGCAAACACATCCACAATCTCAATGGCGTTGGATTAGTTCTGGCAACACTTCCAGATCTATTCAGAGTCCATTACCTACTTTTCCCTCCCTGGTTTCAGGTTCTGCCACAACAAACGCCACACCGACGCCATCTAACAGCTCTTCGTCCTCGTCTCGAGATAGCACTGCTTTACCGGGTCTTCAGCCAAGTATACCATCAGACCGTTTTGGAAATGCATTCCCATATCTAAAACCTTCGACAGCTTCTAACCCTTTCCATAGTTTGTTTGGTTTGAGTAGTTTTCACAGAACTCATTCTTCGATTAGCCGAGACTATAGTTCTGTGCCGTCAATATGTTCCTGTACCTCTATTCCAAATTTACCGATTTTCCCTCACAGACCAACTGCTTCTTTGCCGCCAATCCTTCCGACAAACCCTTTAGAGTTCAGCAAACAATCCAAATGTGATTCAAAAGAATCCCCAAAAAACGATTAGATTTGACTCAAAATGTATTTATTCTTAATTTAATCAAAAAATTGATCAAAAATTGAAATAAATTCAAAAACGAAATAAATTGTAATCAAAATGAAATGGAAAAAAGAGTTAAATAAATAAATTGAAGGAATGTTAACAACAAATAAATCTACTAATTTTTGATGGTTAGGGACAGGTCTATGAAGTATGAGTGAGACATCGCGTCCTCGGCTGACATTCTTTGTGATGGATTGCAGACCAAAAGCTTTTGAAGTAAATCTCGACCTTTGATGTTGAGTTTGGGCACCACCTGAGCGAAACTGGTCGTCGGATGATAGAGAGGAAAAGGTTTGTAGTCTGGCAGTTGAGTGACTCCCGGCCACGACTCTTCAGTTGGAGTTCCCAATAGTTTGAATATACGCTTTAGCTGATCGTCGACATCACTTCCAGGAAAAAGAGGTCTTCCGGCGTTCGCCAATTCTGCGAAAATACAACCGGCTGACCAGCAATCGATTGATGTCGTGTACAGTTTAGCTCCGAATAAGACATCCGGTGGTCTGTACCTTATGTGCAAATATTTCAACTGTCAATAAATATTTGAGAATTGAATTCTGACCAAAGAGTAACCACTTCTGCAGAATAGCATCGGACAGGAATACCGAAAGCACGGGCTAAGCCGAAGTCCGCTAATTTCAATTCACCGTTTTTGTTGATCAACAGATTCTGAGGCTTTAAGTCGCGATGCAATACATTATGACTGAAATCATTTCAATTTATTAATTAAACGCAAACACAAAACACAAACTTTGAAAACCTGTGACAGAACTCAAGTCCTCTCAATAATTGATACATAAAGCTCTTGACCACATCCGCATCGATTTCGCCGTTAAGACTATCGAAGTATTTCTGTAATACAATTATTTCAACGAAAAGTTGTTCGAAAGAGGGATGAGTTGAGAGACAAAGTTGAGAGACCTTAAGATCCTGATCGCAGTGCTCGAACACTAGGGTCAGCTTCTTCTCGCTGTGCAGAACATCATGTAATCTGAAGACAAGAGTATTTTGATTCTCACAACAAACTTGAGCTCAAATACAAACCTCACGATATTCTTATGTTTGAGTTCTTTAAGGAGACATATTTCTCGGAGAGCACTGGAGGGCACGCCTTCATCGTCATCGTCGAGACGAACCTAATCAACACAATTAATAATGAAGTTGTGGTGATTGGTGTGGACTCACTCTCTTTAGTGCTACGATCTCTTGGGTTTCTCGATGTTTGCCTTTGAAGACAGTGCCATAAGTACCCTCACCAATTTTCTCTAATTTCTCGTATTTCTGCATCGGTTTCAGTAAATTCTGTTCCAACTATTTGTCCAAAAGAATCGATAATCAAAGAGATATGTATTTTGTGTTTCGGAGAAAATATAAACAAAACTTAAGAGAAATCATTTCAAATGTTTTGATAAAATTGAGTGAATCATAAAAATAGAGTCAAAACAGAACTCAATACTCAACTCAATAGCGATATCTTGCGTTCACTTATGTCTCAATTCTTTGCATTTTTATTATAAATTTGTTTTAATTTGTTATTTTAATTAAAATAAATTTTTAATCAATGATTGAAATCTTATCATAATGTAAACGATTGCCAAGATATTTGTATATATTTGTGCATGATCGTATTTTTGTCAATGATTTCCTTTGTATATACACCATAGTGTTTATCAATCGAATAAACTATGAATTTATCAATAAAATGTATGATCTAGGTTTACATGTTAGCTCACTCAAAGATCAGCTCTTAATGAATGGCAAAAATCATAAGTTGACTGATTTGGAGGTCATATTCACAACATTTACAATCTTTGAATATTCAATGAATATGACCTCTAAACCAATCAAGTTATAATCCTTGAGTGAGCTACGTCAGTTATCACTGATTTGTACAAAGTTCAGTCTTGTTTTCAACATACAATGTACGATATATAGTGTGGTGTATTTTGTATTAGTTGCAAGAGTTCACAAATTTTAATAATTTAAGTGAAAATGTTTGCGATTTTGAACAAAACTGTGACTCAATGTTTGAAAACTCACAAAAATGTAACAAAAGTTAGTGTTTTGTGTCTCCACAAGTCATCCAATGATTTGTCTTCAGTTCAGGTTTTAATTCAAAATCAAAGAATTCAAAGCACTCATCAATTTTGAAATTAGGCCAAAACCGATGAAACAAATGAAACGAATTCATTCAAATATAGTTTAAACCATAACTCGAAGTTGACTTCAGAGCAGCGATCCTTTTATGAGGAAAATGGATATCTTTTGATGAAAAATATGGTCGACAAACAAGATATCAATAAATATCTGTAAATCATTTTCATTTGGTTTTATAGTTAATGTGTTTCAATATTTAGGACACGTTTTCGAGATATAGCCAATAGAAAAGTACCCACACCTCCCGGCCTCACTGTTCAGAAGGAAGTTAAAGTTGCCAAGGAGGAACAGAATGAGAACACAGTTTACAAATTGCAAGAACTGTATGTGGATGATACTTTGTTCGAATATTGCAAATACCCTCGAATTTTGGATTATGTGGAGGCCTTCTGCGGACCAAATCTGATGGCAATCCATACAATGCTTATCAATAAACCGCCGGACACTGGCTCTGAATCGTCGCGACATCCACTTCATCAGGATTTGCACTATTTCCCTTTTCGACCGGCAGATCGTATAGTCTGTGCCTGGACTGCAATGGAGACAATCAACAGAGCAAACGGTTGTTTGGTAGCCATTCCGGGCACTCATAAGGGACAGCATTTAGATCACGATTACCCCGAATGGGAGGTCTGTTTAATTGCCTTTTGAACTGTAATTAAATGAAATGAATTTAAGGGTGGTGTCAACAAAATGTATTATGGTATCAAAGATATGACAGGTTGGGAGACTAGAGTACATGTAGAGATGGAGTGCGGGGATACCATATTCTTTCATCCACTACTGATTCATGGTTCGGGTGCTAATCGGACAGAGGGTTTCCGAAAAGCCATTTCATGTCATTACGCGGCCTCTGAATGTCATTACATTCAAGTGAAGGGAACCATTCAGGAAAAGTTGGCACAAGAAGTGATCGAAATCGCACGAAAAAAGTCCAAATTAGATGTTCAAATCGAAGAGTATGGGGTCAGTCACTCAATTAGTATTCCAAATATTTAATGTTTTATCGGAACAGCTCGTATGGAAGTTTAGGGCACGACTTGTCAGAGGACAGGAAATCAACATTTGAATCAAACAAATCGACAACTTTTCAAAATTTATTAATTTTTATAAAAGGTTTATATATTTTGTTTCATTTCTGTAAAAAATGCTTCAAACTGGTCATCAATTCATTGTTTGGTTCTTTGGTTGAGACAATGTTTAAAAATTGGAGCAGATTTTCGTTGACCAAAATGGCTTTAAGGATATCGTCTTCAGCCAAACAGATCATAGCAGTGATAATCGGTTTATTTATTGACAGATTGTTTTCATAATTGTTTTTGAATATTTTTAAAATGAGGGGCAAAATGTCTGCGATCTCTTCTCTGAGGGCTTCGGTCTCTTCTGTGACCCAAACACAAAGAACTCTAATTGAGGCCAAAATACTTGTAAAGACATCACTTTCAGAGTCGAAGTCAATGGTCTGATATTTAAATCTCTGTAAATATCTAATGATTACAGACATCGTGTCTCTAATGGCTGTCAACATATCATAAACCTCTTGTTGTGACAAATGTTTCAATAAATCCATTTGTTCGGAATCGTTGGCCACAGTTATGATCGAATGCTCTAAAATTACGAAACTATTGGCGACACAACTCATGTCTAAGTCTTCTGATTCCAAATTGACAGCGATTTCAATACAACTCAATCGCAATAAAAGAAGAAAATTCTTGCAACTAATCTCATTCCAGATTCCTTTGACCGAATAAATCCATTTGGAGCCATCATATATTTCGGTTAGAGTTGCGGTCAGTTGTAAGACAGGGTCTCGCAATTCTTTACTTAATTTGTTTCGAAGTATACTAAATATAGTGTCAGTTATTATATCAATGGATTTATTGTTTGTCTGTTTGACGAAATGGTCTCTGTTTTTGATAATAATTGCACTCAAAGTATGGCATAATTCAAACTTTTGCTTCCCTTCATTAGTTCGGAACTCCTCTATAATGGAAGCGATGAAGACGTCAAATGTTTTTGGATCAAAATGTGTCCAATCAAATAAAATCGCTGTTTTGGTTAATAAATCTTTCATTGAATTCTTGTATTCACAGAAAGTATGGTTTGATTGCATTTCAAACAGAATTTGAGTGAATTTGGTTTCAAATAAAATCTGTTTTGTCTGAAAATCGATGGCTTGGATTTGATTCGAACTGAAGAAACACTCAAAACATGTGATAACATCAGAGATGACCTGTTTTTCGTTTTGATCCAACTCTTGTTTATCTTTCAAATGCCTTAAAATAAAAGCCATTGAAGACAACAACTGAACCGTATTTTTGATGTCAATAATGTCAACAATTCGGATGAAAAATGAAGATATTATTGACACTCCGATTGACTGATAGATATATTGCGGACATCCCTCTGGTATTTCACTACTATTGCCGTCAGATAATAACAAACGACATAAAAACTTTGGATCAATTGTTTGAAACAAATGTTGGTTCTGTTCGCGACTCAAATGCTTGTCTTTGAGGACATTTGAGACCACAAAAAGTGCGCTAAACTTTTCGGTGTCAGAAACGGCTTTTTCCAGAGCACTGATCGCCAGATAGTAGTGCTTCCATACGTCTGATGAAGAAGTGCTCATTTCTTCAATTAATTTAATAGATTCAAAAAATTAACGATAAAATCAAAATTGAAAAACAGTTTCACAAAACGTGAGACAAACCATACTATACGTCAAATGTGGTTACTTTCAAAATAAGTTATGCAAATGTAAACAAATGTAAACAGTGTCAATTACGAAATAAAATACAAAATAACTTTGCTCTTTCATTAATTCAAATAATTGATCGAATGAATAACAAATTACTCATTCAAATGACTTTGAAATGATTTATAAAACAAAGACATCAAACACTTTGTTTATGTAATTTGTGACTAAAATAGTGTGAAATCATCTGTTTTTTCGAAACAAACTCTCAATGAAAACAAGTTTTGTAATGATTTTTAAAATTGATTTAAAGCCAAACAAATGCTTTAATTTTATAATTGTTTTATATTTGTTTGGATTTCGTTATAATAATGAGTTCTAAGCGATACAGAAGTGATGGAAGGGATAGAAGACATTATTCCTCACATTCTTCGTCTCAGAGTTTTTCGAAATCCTCTAAATATGATAAATATGAAGAACTAGAAAGTGGTTCGTCTGAAGAACAGACTAAATATGTCTTCAATTATGAAAAACACAAATTTGTTTTAAATAAAATGTTTTTCATCGACAATGAAGTGCTTAGAGTCGGGACCAAAGAATACGACGAGTTTTGGGCTTTTCTTCGAAAATATCAGTCAACTGAAGACAAAGCCATTCAAATGAATAAACAAAAACATTATTACCAAAGTATTGAACGCAAACTATCGGACCTCACATTCAAAATACCCGAAGAGTGGTCCGATGTGTCCGTTCTTTTGGCCAAAACTTCTTCTGTTAATGATTTGGAGGACAGATATTATATAAGAAACAGTTTGTCGGCACAAAGAGTCCACGACTTCAGGAATATTGTTGTCCTTTATTTGGATTTTTTGGACAAACAAAAGAAGAAGGCGTTGGAAAAGTTGAAACAAATTCAAATGGATTTACCCATCTTCAAGTTCAAAGAACAAATTCTGGACGCCATCCAAAGACATTCTGTGGTCCTAATTGCCGGCGACACAGGTCTGACATTTTATTTTCTATTGAGTTCTTCAATTATGACAATACCTGTTAAAGGATTAAAAATAAGCATGATCGTTGATCACTGTATGTTTGATAGGTTGTGGCAAATCAACTCAAGTGCCGCAATACTTACTAAATGCCGGCTTTGAGAATATATGCTGTTCTCAGCCCAGACGTATTGCATGCATTTCTCTTCGTAAACGTGTGGCCTATGAGACACAGAATGAGTTCGGGACACAAATCGGTTATCAAATTAGATTCGAAAAAAGTAAATCAAAGCACACGAAAATGCTGTTCCTTACAGAAGGTCTTCTTCTAAGACAAGTATCAACTGATCCAATGCTTAAGAACTATAATGTGATAATTTTAGATGAAGTGCACGAAAGACATCTTTCCTGTGATTTTCTATTAGGAGTTATGAAATGTCTGATTCATCTGCGAAAAGATGATCTAAAAGTGATTTTAATGTCCGCCACTATTAATGTCGAACTCTTTAGCCAATACTTTGGTAACTGTCCTATAGTTAAAGTACCAGGACGTTTATATCCTATTGATGTCAAATACTTTCCGATCCCAAAAACAAAATTAAGTTCTTGGGAAAAAACTTCACGAATGGATTGTAGCCCTTATTTGCGAATTCTTCAGATGATTGATGACAAGTATGACTCAAAGGAAAGGGGAGACCTTCTCGTCTTTTTGAGTGGTTTGTCTGAAATCAATTCTGTTTCCGAACTCTTGAAACAATATGCACAACAAACAAAGAAATGGATTATCCTTCACCTGCACAGCACTCTCTCCATCGCAGAACAGGACAAAGTGTTTGATGTCCCACCAGAAGGGGTCCGGAAATGTATTCTATCTACAAATATCGCCGAAACTTCCCTCACAATCGACGGAATCCGTTTTGTTTGTGATTCGGGAAAAGTTAAAGAAATGAGTTATGATTCCGAGTGTCGAATGCAAAGACTCCAAGAGTTTTGGATAAGTATTGCTTCCGCCGAACAACGTAAAGGTAGAGCTGGTCGTACCGGTCCTGGAGTTTGCTATCGATTGTATTCTGAAAATGATTTTAAATCGTTTAAAGAACACACCACTCCTGAGATAAGACGCGTTCCTTTGCACTCATTGTTATTGTCTATGATATCAATGGGTTTACCCGATGCCCGCAAATTTCCATTCTTAGAGCCCCCAACCCTTCAAAGTGTTGAAGAAGCCCTTCGGAGTCTTAAAGAACAGTCTGCGCTGACTAACATCGAAGAGCTGACACCAATGGGCAAAATGTTGGCCCGCCTTCCGGTCGACATTACGATCGGCAAAATGCTTATTCTTAGTTCAGTATTTGATTTGACAGAACCGATACTCTCATTGGCCGCAGCTCTTAGTGTTCAATCGCCGATCACTAACCAATCACTTCATGACAGGAATGCTATTGAATCGCGTCGGTCTCTTCAGTCGACAGACGGCGATCCCTTCACTCTTCTGAATGCATATAACAAATGGCTTGAAATCAAATCTTTTGATGAAAATTCAAAGAAATGGTGTAAAAGGAGAGGACTCGAAGAACAACGCTTTTATGAAATGACTAAACTTCGCCAACAATTCAAAGATATCCTCAAAGATTCCGGTCTTCTCTACAAAAACGATGACACAACTCATGTGTCGGGTTTTGATCGAATCAAAAGACACGGAGAGGTTAAGCTATTGAGGAAAATGAAGAGAGAGATCGACAGAAAAGCTCCCAAAAGGAGAAAATTGCTAAAAATCGACGGCGAAAATGATGACGACTCTGATAACCAATTGGATGTCAAAGACATTGACTTCAGATTATCTCATGACAGACGACAAGTAGAGGTAAGAATTGATTTCACGCTTTAATTGTGTACTAAAAAGTAAAGCCATTATAAAGAGGGGATCACCAAATACACATACAGTGCAGGTCGTTTAGTAGCAATCGCATGGTGATTTGGAAAACCTTTGACTATATCAGAAATTGCTTATAAACGAAATGAGACAAAATTTACGTTAATTAGTAATTAATTGATTTACATTATAATACACTTAGATTTTAGTCATTGAGTTTCGTTTTACTTTAGCCGACATTTTGATTAAAATGAAAAACAATTCATTTTCTCTGAAAACAATAATTATTTCAATGAATTGCTTTTAATACTAATTTTATGAAATAGTTTTCAGCATTCGTTATAGTTTTTGCTTATATCCGAAGCGTTTTACAGCCTTTTACATGACTTGTGCTTCAAATGCACTTGCTTATATGGGAAATTTGCTTATATAAAATTGCCTGTAACCGCAATGATTTACATTAAAGTCCCATAGAAACCGCCGGGGCTTTACCTTTCACTTGCTTATAGCCGAAATTGCTCTTAACCAATTAGCTCCTAAAAGATCTACACTGTGTATTCCATATACACATATATTACATAATATATTATATTCTTTTACAAATATTAATGTAATATGAGGTCACTGATTATCACAAATGAATGAATCGTTGGACTTTGACAAAAAAATTATATTAACCATCCTGGAGATTTAATTGTATCTAACTATTTAGGGAATGAATTTGCAAGGGCCAAATCTGGTATAACCAGGAAGTTTATTATGTATTCTCTGTTATATTTTATATGTGAAGTATAAGCTATGCGTTTGCCATAACTTTACTCATTGAACATACATTGTGTACATTTCTAACATAGAGAACAAATGTAAGCTCCACAACAATCTATGTTATTGTCGTCCGTTTGCGGGTATTTTCAAAAAATTTTCCGCTCATATTTCATGATTCCTAATAAGCTTCCAGGTCATATCAGATTTTGCCGTTGCTAATTCATCCCTTAATCGTAAGTAAAGCACAGTTTGTACTTTATAATGATATGTGAGCACAAAATAGAAAATAAAATAGAAGACCATTCTTCAAAACAGTGCTTCTTTTCAGTTGAAGACAATTCATGCAAAATGAATGCAAATAAGCTTGCTTAAAAATTCAATAATTGGTGTCGTTAACAGAATTTTTTATCCGAAAGAAACCACATCATTCCGATTTCACATTAGCTTGATCTTGATATAAATTTTCTTTCTTAAGAAGATGCATTATGTTAATAATATTATAGCTGATTGCGTTTCAAAATCACGCTCTTTTAACAAATAGTCCCGTAGTCTAGTAATTAAAATCCTGCGGATTCAAAGTGAAAGTAACTCAACGTTTTGACATTCAGTCGCTCTGAATGTGAAACTTTTATTTGGAAACTAATTTGACAAAAAAAAGGGATTTTGAAATGCAATTAGCTCTATAACTGTAATAGTTTATCTTATTCTCGATCAAAGGAAGGGTTAGTCTGATACTGCGAAAATTTTGAAATAGGACAGTTTTATTATTAAGAGTGGATGAGAGAGAGATGGTGATCACACTTCTTATTCTTCAAAGCGTTAAAAGCGTTTCTAATCGTTTGGTTTAGGCTTTGAGGGACCGCAGCAAACAGTATAGCGATCGCGACATAACTCTAATGAAGTTAATTCTATGCAATGGACTTCACCCTCAGTTAGCCGTCGCTGACGAACATAACTCATACAAAACAGATTCCGATCAAATGTTTCACACAAAGGTATCAATGATTTCGCACTTTTTAATGCAATTATCAACACTTCCATCGACTTATTGTTGGATATTATAACAAAAGAGCTTTTTTTGATCAAATTTTCATACGATTTGCTTAATTTGTCTTTTGATTGAATTAAAGGACAAACCGTTTGCAGTGCTTCACCCGAACAGTATATTTGCATTAGAACCGGATCTGTTGAAAGTGAGTCACAGCGAAGAACAGATCAAAGGCTTTCACAGCTTCGGTCCGATAAGTAGTAGCCATCAATTGATAGCTTACGTATCATTACTCGAGACAACGAAACCCTATTTATGTAATTGCGTTCGTATACCAGCGGCTCATGTCTTACTCCTGGTCTCCAATTCTATTGACACAAACTATGACTTTTCGAGGTTTGCAATCATTTCGTATTTCACTTCTATTTATCACTATTTGTCGCAAACAAACACTCTTTTTGTGATTTGCGACCAAAAATATATTTCAAACTCTTTATCGGTAAACACATTACAGACTTTTCCTCAAATTATTTATCGATAGAATCCTTTTTCCAAATGTAAGTCAATTTTATTTAGTTTTTCCTCCATTTATAGCTTAAAAAAATACTTTGAGAATTAATTCAACTTTTGCTAAACAATTGTAATAATAATTGAAGTTATTTGTTTAGCATGATCACCAGCTAAATAAATGACTAGAATATTTTCCGTCTCTTTTTTAAAATAATAAAAAAGATAAAAATAGTTATTTATTTGTAATAAACAAAAGTCGAAACTATTGATCGGTGTCTTCAATACTAATGAGATGTAAAAATGCATTTTTAAACATAAACTGAGAGCACATAAAATCGAATCGTTATCTCATTTTTTTCAAACAAAACATAGGATTGTTTGCGACTCTTGGCTTGAATTACAACTTCCCGACAGTCAGAACTCACAGAAGTTCATATCTCAAGCTCTACGAGTCCGTGATTTATGGCTTCAGTTATTGCATCGACTATTCGATGGTAAGCCTAAGACAAGCTTCTCATTGCTCTCTTGATTCCCCTCTTCTGACACTTTTCTTCTTACATAATGTGAGACATAATTTAGAAGTGATTTGTTTCTGTCTTTTTTTGAATTATTGTCGAACACTATCTTATCGTTGTTTCGCTTGGAATGCATTCTCATTCTATAGACTGTTTTGAGAGTACCGATGAAGACAATGACAGGTCGAGTGCCAGAAGTCCTGAAGTGCATCAAATGCAGACCCAATTAGTTGAAAATATTTATCGCTTTATTCACATTGAAATTAAATTCTCTTTAAGACGACTATTGAACGCAGATATAAAAAAATTATATATCGGCAAAAGTGCACAACAATTGTCTTTGACTTCAGATCTTAAGCAAAATCAACTCTTCAGTGATTGCGCGAAAAAACACAACGAATATAGGGTTCATCCCATTAAAGGCGGACTTGAGATAAGAACATATCTCACTTATAACTGGTATTTACTTTTCAATATTTATTCCGTTCTCTTCCAAACTTATGACTTGTTTTTTGCTTAAAAATCTATTAAATAATTTTAAATTTGAATTAAATATAAAATGTATTTATAAGTCTATCGGCCAATGAAAGTCTTGGAATTCTCAAATATCTAAAAAAGACCTGGATTTGTGATACTTGTGGCAAAGAATTGTCTTCAACGCCTTTAGAACAGATCAGACACAGAGAGAAATGTCAGCCAATTGTAAGTAATGTTTCGAATGAAATCAAAGTCGAGTCTCGAGATATGGATGAGTCGATGCCGTCGACGAGTGAAGCATACGATCCGTTGAAAATTCCTTATTTTTGCGATGAGTGCCAACAAAAAGTGTTTCTGACTTCAACTCAAATATTGAAACACAAACGAAGTCATCGATTGAATAGCTCTGAAACTAAACCTACAGTTGATTGTAATGACAGTCAAAATCAAGTTCTTATTAAAAGTGAATAAAAGTGTTTATAATTTAATCAAATAAATAGATTTCAATGTTTTGATTATTTCTATTAAACCAATGATTAAATTGTTAGCAAAGATAATACTTATGCCATATGTCTGCTCGAAGTCATTATATTGGTTGGTCAATGTGTTGAGCCTTTAAGCAATAGAATAGGAGGACAGGCAGATAGTATTGAGGGAACAGTAGGTCCCGAGCGGCCCATTCAACAGCAAAAGTTAACCCTAAGTTCGGTCCGTATTGTAATCGAAAATAATAGGAGTTATGGCCTCACAAAAGCACTTGTGTTCTGCTCATCAGTAGTCCTGTGCTCTACTACAGAGCACACACATACAAATAGTGACTGTGCTTCACATCTGTTAACTTTTATTAAGAGTAGAAATAGATTTTAGAATCAAATCCCTACCAAAAAGCAATGAAAATATGAATTAACAGGTGGACAGACCGCTCAGTGTCTGTTCCTCTCCGTTTTGTGCCCTTCATTGCGGCAATTCAATTGGGATCTGATTGTGAGGCTGTAATCAAATCCGCTTTAGTGCTAATCCTGTTTTTCTGCCGACTATTCGCTCTTCAAAACAAACTTTTGCTGATCTGATGGCAAATATTTCCAACAAAACACTCTTTTGTTGTTATTTACTGTTCGAGTGCTTCCCTATTATCTAACTCTTTGTTGTAATCAATTGTTTGCAATTTGTTTATAGTCTTAATGAAATGCACTCAAATTTGATGACAAAACTTATTTATATAAAGTTTTATCTTATTTTTGATCACTTTTCCCATAAAATCGTATAATTTGTCGAAAGGACTCAGATTTTAGAAGAGATGAGCGATCAGTGATTAGAATGTTAGTAAATCGTGGGAAAGCCTACAGTGCGAGGCGTATCGGATTGCCTTTCATTCAATGCAATGATATTTTCAATGTTTTGCGATTCAATGCTGTGATTCACTTCACGCCAAATATTATTGCGATTTAAATATTATAATCAATGGTTAGTCATTCATGAGTTGCTTTCACTGTCTGTTAAGTAGGGCTCCGAGAGAAGAAAATTCACACATTTTGTGATACATTTGTGATACCACTAATATCTGTGAAGTTTTCTACTCTTCTCGAGATTTTATATGAAATCCCACTCAAGAGAAAAGCGATGATATGTTTGTTCGCATTACAAATCAAATGACACACTCTGTCGACTCCAACGACAATTCAATTTGTGATAAATACCAAACAAAACGCATCAAATTATATTACAAAAATATTCTTGGTTTAAATTAGGCTTTGAAAGCAATCCCTAGTCCCGCTGGAATCTCTCCGATGCCAACTACCTACAAGGAATTTGGAGGGATTAGTAACTGGTTTTAGAAGGGACGAAGTAAAGAGGGAGTCCCTATCATAAAATCAAATCCATAACCATCCTCTATAACCTATCTAATTGTCTCCATAATTGCTCGTTGTAATAAAAGATATTTGTCACATTAATAACACTATATTTATCTTATATTAATTTTAAATTGAATGATTAAATTTAGACGATAGGAAAGCAATAATTAAGGTCATATTATGTTCATTTTCTTCTCAAATTTCAATTTTATTACTGTATTAGCGTTAAAGTTCTTATGGAGGGACAATTTTTAGGGAGTCCCTACAGGGAGTAGCGAGTGATTAGCATTTGATCTTCAGGAGGCTGAAGGGATTGGAGCTGAGTTTTCACAAAATTACATTTTAGTCAGGGGTGCAGAGACTGGTCGACTTAAAGGGGAGATCCCTTGGACCAAAAATTAGGGGATATAGGGGGCATTTTCCTGACTCGTCAGAAAAAAGCAGAGGGGGACCAAAGTATAAAATGTTCGGCCTCGCTTCGCTCGGCATAAGGGTTATCCGATTTGCCTCAAATCTAGGGTGTATTTGAGCTATACCCCTGATTCTAAGTTTACATAAGTTACATAAGTTACATAAGTTACATAAGTTTACATAAGTTACATAAGTTTACATAAGTTACATAAGTTACATAAGTTACATAAGTTTACATAAGTTTACATAAGATTCTTAGTTTACATAAAGCTTTGTTTTAAATTCTATGGCATTTGTTTTAATCAATCGATTAATTATTAAGTTAATCACTAATAATAATTACTGATACAATCTGGTACAATATCTATGTCTTATATCATGGAAAATTTCAAGAAGTATTCCAATTTCGACATTCGCAATAGATGAAGCAGGTCAAACCACTTTTTGGAAAATTTTGTACAAATTAAATTAAATTAATTTAAATAGATTTTAACTGAATTTAGCGAAAAAACGTCGAATGGAATTTATACAAGGTGAGGTTGTTTGGTTAAAACTGTGATTTTTATTTGTTGGCTATGACTGTCCATTAAGTTGTTGTCATTTCTTTTGTTGACACAAATAAACATTAGATATAAGACATGATAGTATTCTCAGAAGAAAAGACTCGAAGAGTAATTCCAATTTTGTGATCAGTGCTTAACCAGTGCTGCGAACAATTGTAAGCCAAAGATCCGCTGCACTATGGGTTCGATTGTGAACCACTTGTCTTTTTCTATCCTTTGGTTTACTTACTTATTGTCGATTCAATTCAATTAAATATTTGTTTTATTGTTTCGAAAGACTGGCACTGATAGTCACTCTGGGATTTGCGGACTTGTATTCTAAGAGTTATCTAATAATTCTTCTTGAGCTGAGTGGTGGCGGAGCGCATGCACTGCCTTTGCTATGAATGAAGGGAATGAAGTGATGGAACACCAAACTATTGGTTGTTCTGAGCACAGTTGTGTCACTTTGATTGGTTTGGTTCACGACGTGACAAATTATTAATGTGTGTCTCAGCACTGGTTTTCACTGGGGATGCGCTTCACTTATTCCTCTCTTTCCTTCAACTTTCCTCTCAATTGACAGTAATCTGAATTCGACACAACTTTCTTATATCTGATTATTACCATTATTTTCATCATAAGAGGAGAAGCGCTCAGTTTTTAAAGACCTATAATAGACACCCAATCCTTAAGAGCCACTTATTTCAAGAGAAGAGTATTTAATGTTAAGTCATAAGAGAAACCTTTTGTCTCCTTTTTGTCGATTTCTATTCAAACTTTTCTATTTTTTTGTTGCAATCGATTAAAAAGTCACTCAACTGTTCCTTAAATTCGGAGTTTTTTTTTCACTCTTCATTCGAATAGTGACCGAAGAATATTGGAATCAAAACTTTACATAACTTTTTAGTATAAAATTATAATCTATTTTAAAGGGCTCTCAACACAAATATGTGAATGAATTGAATAAAGTGTTGGGTTTTCAAACATTTTTGTCATTCATTTAAACTTTGAGTCAATTGAAGCGATGGAGTCTGCAATCAGTGCGGATTCATTGACGCCCGGCTTCAGCCCATCTGCGGTACGCTCTCTGACAGGAGCTGCACAGATGTCACAGTACAGTAGTGCTCAATGCTCGCCCTATTCCAGCATATTTAATGTCTCATCAGTATTAGCCGAGCATTTAAATGCCACACGAGTTCAAGCGTTCGGACTGAGTCCTGCCAGTGCTGCTGCAGCCATGCTACACAACCGTATACCTGATCAGCACCACAATCAATGTTCACTTCTGTCATTACAACCAGAGAGTGTGGCCCTAAATATTTGTTCCGAGAGTTCGCTTAACGCTAACGCGATCTCTGCGATGAGTGACCTGAGCTCACCCGCACCCAGTACTGATGGCGACTCCTATCACGCAGACGATAGTATAGCTTCTGTTACCGAAGAAAATAAACTCTTTACACTAAAGCGAGCCATTCACGGATCTAATCATTACGGGTCTAAAGGAATGGAATGTAATCCTTCGTTTGCAAAGGAACAGGAAAACAATTTAATGATTGGCAATAAAAACCGCAACTCTGGCAACACTAAGAAGAATAGAATGGGAAAGACTGTGAGTATAGTCCAGAATCTAATCATTCATTCCTTGTTTGCATTCACTTTATTATTAGTGTCTTTCACTTCTATTGACATTTAATTTTAGCCAAACTTTAAACTTGTAATTTACGAATAATATTGAACTTAACTTGCAACTTAAAGGTCGTTCGACTCAATATAAACGCGAGAGAAAGGAGACGAATGCACGACTTGAATGATGCTTTAGATGAGTTGAGACAAGTGATACCTTACGCACATTCCCCATCAGTCAGAAAGTTATCCAAAATCGCAACTTTACTCTTGGCAAAAAATTACATTCTTATGCAGGTATTGTTTTTCATTCATTTTCGGATTACTTTCACATTTATTACATTGTCAAGATATTGATCGGGATAAATATTAGCAAGTTCACCTCTAAAACACATAATGGCTGAAAACGGTTATATCTTTTTAAAAATTGGTTTAAGAAAGTGCCATGCCAGTTTAAAGCAGTTAATATGTTAATTTCTGAAATAATCATATTCGTTTTTCTACATAACATTGAATAATAAGAAAGATAACAATTTTGTTGCAAAACCTCGAACTTACTCTATTTTGAATGCATTCAATTATATTTATTTGATTCAAATAATTGCTTAATATGTTTTCATTTTACTCTTGTATATTTTTGGAACAAACAATAAATGAGTGTTTTTTTTCTCTCACTTAAAGGGTAATGCATTGGAAGAACTCAGAAGAATAATAGTTTACATGAATCAATCAGGTGTTCCATTGCCTCCAGGTATGGCAGCTACATGTGCTGCGGCAGCATCCCTGCCTTCATTGCATGCACACTTCAATCAAGAAATGCAAAATTCAATGAACATAAATCCAGAGAACGGAAGTCTGCATTTCAGCACAGCTTCACAAAACACTAACACAAACCTTAGTAATGGCAATTCAATGACCGAATTGATCGAAAAGTCATCCAACAAATTGATGGCATCCTCTGCACTCAACTGTTCCCAGTGTACAGATAAAGTATGAGAAACATATTCTTCTGGTAAGTATTCAATTCATATTCAGATCGAAATTATCGGCAGAAGTGTTAAAACTATTTGCTTTGGTCCTCATATTTATAGCAGTAAAATGAGTGAAAACATTTGCCGTTTTTTAAATCAATATTCGATTAGATTTAAGAATTTTGTGGAAATGCTTTCAAAAGTAATGAAATATAAAGTTTTGGATATATTTTATATATTTTTGAGATTACATTCAATCTGAACATTAAAGTGCTTTATGGCTATGAAATCAATGTTTAAATGTTGTCAAATGTTGTCTCCTATTATTAAAAGTTAATCTAAAATCTAAATTACGAATTTGTGAAATGGAGCGCATGTAAACTGATAAGCGCACCACAACCACCATAACCACACTTTCAAAAAAAGGCGAGCGTTCACTACTCAAACACTACTCATAAAAAATTTTCAAAATTTCTTTCCCTCTATTTAACTTTTGGCGACACTCTTCAATGTGTGCCAGATATGTATTGATTAATCGTTTAAGGTTTTGTCGAATTCAACTTTCTCAAATATCTCTTCAATTTCATCAAAAAATCGTTTGTGACTCAAAACTTATGATAAAAAGGAAAATCACTATATTTTTGTTTAAAATCTCTCCATTTTTATACTTATTGATGATTCTATTGTATAACTTTTGCATTGATTTTAATGACATAAGCTAGAACATATCAATATTAAGCTTTAGTTTAAATAATTATTGCATTTGATATGAAAAATTTAGTATTCTTATCGTTATTGTAATTATCGTTGAAAGTAGGATAACATTGACAAAAGCTGTAGCTATCAGCCCAGACATGCATGTTGATTGATAATTTATTTATTTACAACCAACACTTCTATATAATTCTGTAAAATAAGTTTTGAAACTAGTTTAAATAACTAAACTTCAATAACTAGAAGAGTTTGATTGATACCAGTTTTTAAACTTGACAAAATCCTTGAAAAAAATAGTTTCTATGATTTTGCCAAAAGTGTTGGCTCTATATCTTATGATTGAGTGAAAAGACATAACATTTAGGGACATATCAGACAATTACTGGAAGAGTGTTGTGTTGATAACATTAGTGCTCAAATGGTTGTCTCTTTAATCATAGGGATTGTTCTGTCTTTCGCTACAATTTTCATCAATCAGTGCTTCTGGTGTTTAGCCGTCAGTTCCACATAAAAACATGAAATTTATATCTGTGCTGTTTATGTTACATAGCGGTACTTGTGCTGAGCACTTGTAGTTTTGGGCACTGAATAAAGTACTACAAACTTTCCAATTGCTTCGACTGATGACAAATATTAAACTATTTTCCATAAAACCGTATTTCTAGTGATTATATTCAGTGAAAATTCCTCTTCGGATTAGAGACAATTTGGTTTCAATGGTTGGGCACTAAAACTATAAGCACTCGAAAAACTTATGATATCCTCAAAAAACCTTATATAGAATTATAGAGAGACAGTCAGTCCGTCAGAGTTTATATTTTGTATAAATGGCAATATTGGGAATAGCTTTTAGTGATGTGCGTATTAACAGTGCATTTCATTTGGTCCTAAGAGGGAGATATTCATAGAAGTATATCTCGAAATATACTATTACTAAATAAAGTGAGTCGGACTCATGTCTGAAGCCTTGCAGTCACTTTTTGGGTATATAACTATTCGCTTCAGTTTTTGGGCGATAACTGAATTAAAGGCCAGGCATTAGATTAAAAGAGGATTTGTGGGCAAAACTCACTGTCTGTGCCTTCAATGATCGCTACAGCGCTTACTCTTCATCTGCTTTATATGTATATATGAAAGAACTCTCTCCTCAGCTATGATTAGAGTACTTTACCATAAATTTGATTGAATATAAATCAAATAATGTTAAATTCGCTTTCAATATAATAAAACTTTTTGTCAGTCAATATATACCGAATCGATTATAATTAAGTGTTGAATAGAAAATTGGTTTCTAATTAGTTTTCATATTTTAAATCAATGGTTTGCACATCTTTTTACAAAATATTCCAACAAATGATTGTGATTTGAAATATTTAAAAAATGTCATTTCATTAATATTCAATCTAAAAATGTGTGATAATAAAAGGGGCAGGCAGTTATTTTGCACATCTAGTAAGTATTACACAAAAGTATGATTTACAGATCGTTGTTAAAATGAGTATGCACTTGCAGAGGGTCTTCATTGCTATCAATGATTCAAATGCAAAACATGACATCACTGTTCGCCGGAGCCGCCAGACATCCAAAACCAAATGATATTTATGGGACTCCTGAGGAGTATTTTGCTTATTATAGGGTCTGAAGAACAAACACTTCAATCGGCCCCAAATCGGTTCCAATTGGCATAAATTCCCCGAAGACTTCAACAATATATACAATCATTTTTGCAGAAAATAAAAAACAGTGGAATGGAATTCAAATGACTGTTAAACACAAAAAACTTGGTTTCATATGGAATATGATTTTCTCTTTTGTTTCATTTGTTTGATCGGTATTCCCTTCGGACCCAATTTTCTCTCAATTGTAACATTGAGTTAATTTAAATGGCATTCAAGACATTGTTTTGTGTTGTTTTCATGTGTTCTTCACATTCAAAGTGTCGCATAAAAATGTTTTGCATTTATTTTATGATTTGATTAATTCGTGAGTGAAGTCTATCCGTCGAAAACATTATTTTATGTAAATTTATAAACGGAAAGCATAGGAAAACAGATCGGAAACAAGTGCTAAAACTGTGCTCAGAATGAGTAGTGAACATTACTTATCAAATTAATTCATCGCATCTCATAAGTATCGGATGGATGAACACCAAAAGGCTATTCTTATGCCTCTTCTCAGGAAATTTGGGGTCGGAGTGATTCAAACCACTGTCGGAGACAAGTGTGCCATCAATTTATTACAAGAAATATAATATATTTTAAATAATGTTATGATATATATCTATAGAGTAGAGAAAATGCACCAAAAGAAGGTCTTTCTGTGAGCTCACAATCCATGCGATTATTTGTGCGCTCATTCATTACACATAACGTCAAATGTAATTAATTAATAGTTCCGTACATTTATTTAACATTTTTTTCTTTTCTTTGATTTGTTGGACATTCAATAGAATTTTTGAACTTGAAGTTTGTTCTGTCTAGGCCAATTTCACAAGTTAATTAATGAAAATAAATTATTAATTTAAACCAGAGATACCCAAGCAAATCAGCCCTAGGGGTAGTTTTTCAAAAGTTGTTAAAAACCACTTTTTGATGCAAATAAGCGTATACTCAAACCTCCCAGTTGTGTCAAATTTTCACTTAACATAAGGGAGAGATTTTTAACATTAGTGGTTTGGGTGTTTTGTCACATCAGTAAAAGTGGTGCACAACAGGGAAACTTACACAACACAGAGATTCATAGCAGAAAGGTTTGAGTGTAATGTAGACCTTTTTCAGAAAAAAAACAATGGTTAGGATCAAACCTAAAAGCACTACATCTAACGGGGTGGGAATTAAATCTTGCAGTAACTTGATAATTTAAATATTTTATAAGTTGTTTATTCGAATTGAATGA
>JAQGCS010000219.1:0-29675 GCA_034702105.1 Fuscozetes fuscipes
GATATTGTTGTCTCACAACCATTACCACAAATAAAAATCTGCTAAATGTTTGTTGTGTTTGATTTTCGACCCAGAGCTGACTCTCAATCTCCGTATAATATATGGGACAAGGATTTAAACTTGAATTACAAATAATAATAAAATAAAAAAAATGTTATGAAATTGATTTTTCTTATTGTATATTACATATGATTATTATTATTCTACTTTTAATTTCTCTGTTTATTATATTATTTGCAAAATAACGCATTTGAGTCGAAAAATAAACAATCGCTAAGTCATAAACAACTTGATCTTATCGTCATTAATCTAATTAGGAGTTGTTTTTTAATGCCTTCCCTCTCGTTAGCTCTCTGTATAGCTCTCCCGACCCTCTCCTACCCTTTGCCTGCAGTTGAGATTAAATGAGAAATTATTTATTCTGTGTTTTAGAGCTCTGACTCGTAATTGAGTTTAAATTAAATGTTTTTAAAAGTTTTATTTAAATTTGTATTTCATTTCTTTTTGGACTCCAATTGTTTTCGATTGAATTTTATTGTCGTTACGTTTCAAATGCTTTTATTGATTAACATTTTTATGGTTTTTATTCTTTTATTTCGCTTTTTGAGTCTTGGAATACAGTCGACTCCCTTCGAGAGAATTTAATTTATTTGAGATTAATGTGCGAATTCTTTTGCAATTTGAGCTCATTCTAGTTAAGCTCATTTGTTCAACTCGACTATTCACTAGTTTATCAATATTTGTAGACTATTCTCAATACTTCATTGATGGAAATACAGACGAATTCCAATACTATTTTATAGCGAAGATGTGCAAACTCTAACTTCGTATTTGAAACAATGACATCTACCAAAAATATAGTAGATAAAGTGTAGCAATTTTGGACTATTTGTATGTATTTTCCTCTTTCTAAAAGTGTAATTTACAAATTTATCATTTTGTTAGTACTCGTATTTAATTCGCTTTCACCTAGTGACCTATTTTTCGATAAATGTAATTTTACCGTCGGCTACTGTCAAGTTCAGACAAGGAATAAATTTAGTGGTTTATTTAGCTCGTGGATGTTGATGAAACAATTATTTAGATGTAGGAACAAATAAATAAAACTGTGGTTTGGCAAGAATCGGGCTCTGACTGTATGATTGTGCCATTGACAATCAATGTCTTAAAGTTTTCTTTTGTTATTCTCAATGTTTAGGCATTTTATTCATCTGAAGAGAGAATTTTTTGATGAATTAATATTTCTTATATTCAAACGAATAAATTATATTATTTTTTGTTACTTTACTTACTCTTCAAACCATATGATAGATGTCTGAAAACCTCTGGGATTCCCAAACACTTTCATTATTATTATAATAATTTTATGAATCAAATCCTTTATTATAATAATAATAAACACTTAACTGATTCCTGGATTATACTGTAATAATAATAATGCGTTTTTTCTTTGAGAGTATAATAACAGCAAAGACTTTGCAAACATTTTTATTTTGTTGTTTAAATTTTGATCCTTTATATGTTTTAATCGATTCGTAGTCTAAAACTTCTTTTCTCTGAGAAGGGGTTCAGAATCTTATTCTTATTTATGTGTATTCTCTTCAGTTTGTATTGAAATCGTTTGCAATAAATCAAATCGATTCTTATTTTTAATCAGATTTCAGTTTAATTTTTCATTAAATCTGATGGAAAGATAGCCAGGCTATAAATTTGCAAACCTTTGCAAGGGTTGATCACCAGCTTGCTCTTATGAATTAATGGGTGGTTGTTACGCTACATTTAGAATTTTGTTAAGAAGGTGTTCAAGGTCCATTTATGCAAATTTTACCTCTGTAGGATATTGATGAAAATGACCAGTCTAATAATTTTATCTTGTTGAATGGATTTTATTACTATAAAAGACTTTTCTAGTGTGATAGGCCATTTTTGACAATCTTATTTCTCTATCATAATTTTTCT
This sequence comes from Fuscozetes fuscipes, assembly GCA_034702105.1. Classification (NCBI taxonomy): domain Eukaryota; kingdom Metazoa; phylum Arthropoda; class Arachnida; order Sarcoptiformes; family Ceratozetidae; genus Fuscozetes; species Fuscozetes fuscipes. The sequence continues at coordinate 1,960 of JAQGCS010000219.1, forward strand.
AATTCACATTGCAATTCCTTTTGAGTATCTAAAAAAAATACCAGGTATAATTCTATATAATGCTGGTATTGTTTTATTGTTTAACCCCCTTGGACATCGAAAACAAGCTTTTAACTGAAAATCTCATTGAATGAAAAACATTTAAAATCTGTTTAATAGTTGAATAGATAGTGGCTTTTGGAGAACACACCCGACAATTGGCTCTAATCTCGATATATATAATCTGCAAATATCGGTGCAAAGAGAGTGTGCACTCAAATTGTGTGTTTTGGAAGTGAAAGTGGAAAAATTCTCTGCACTTTCCATAAATGAAAAATGAGATCAGATTTTAAAATGAATTTTTAGTTTTATTCAAAGAATATTCAATTATTGGAAATATTTTGGAGTTTTGTTTGGTTTTTGGTATTTTTCTGAATATTTTAAAAAATGGTTTCAATATTAAAATGTTTTGAATATAATTTTTTTTCTCAATAATAAAAAGTTGCGGAAATCTGTTTTGATTTGAATGAAGTAAGCTTTGAGACTAAATAGTGTTTTCGTAATCTTGGTTTTTGTCAAAACATTTTTTACTAGAAATCAAACAAATCATTATTTCCTTTCAAAAAAATGTCTTTAATTAAAAATTCAAAAACAAATATGATTTTAAAAACCAATTGATTTGTGAACTGATTAATGGATTAAAAGCACTGAATATTAATCTTGTTTTGAATCCCAAATCCAAATCTGTGTCTTATTTTTCTAAAGATTTAATTCAAAGCCAAAGATATAAAAATGTTTTCAAATAAAAAAGTTTAAGAAAACAGTTTTTACTCTCAAATGCATAAAAAATAAGTAAATTAAAAATTATTTTTCACTTTCAAGCGATTACTTTATAACTAAATATTAGCTCAAAAAATGTTTTATTATTGAATAACGGATTGCTTAAAATGTGGGTCAATTTGCAACTCGAATGTGTGTTTGTGTGTATTGGGTTCAAGATCAAATGCGGCATAGTTTAGCATGCTGTAGCACACATATTGCTGAATGTGTGTGTGTTGTGCTGTTCCTAATGCTGTTCCACTGGCAAAAGTTGCTGCACAGCTCTCGCTATCTCACTCTTACTTTTTTAGTATGCCTGTGCTGAGCTCACACTCGAATTTTGTTGTGTGGTGGTGTGCTTATATCTATGCTGTGCTGTTGTGCTATGCCAATGCGCGTTTCTAAAACAGACCATAACACAGAGCTCGGCAGCGAAAAAATTAATGTTTTTAGTGATACTACTCATTCGGGTTAGTCTCTTATTAGACATTCAGAGTGTGAGAGTGTGAGCTGTGCTGTGCTCTCATAAAGTGACAAAAGTTTTGTTTTATTTTTCTGATGACTTGTGTTGTTTTGATTGAATCCGAAAATTATAATATTATTTACTTTGATTTCAATTCTGTTTTCGCCAATCATTGGATGTGTTTTTGATTTGAAAATCAATAATTAAATCACTTTTGAATTCAGCGATAATTTTATCCCTTTATTAACGAAGAGACTTATGCTGAGTGAATGATAACCCGCTTTTTTGGTTCACAATCCAGAGCTCAGAGCTCACGATATCTGAAATCATGATTAAAAACAAGACTGTGTTTTATATACTTATTTACTGTGAAAGTTTTGTGCCTTAATATATAGATATATATTTCTATAGATTGTTATTCATATAAATCTATTGAATGTTTTTTTGCTAATCAGTCGAAAAATTTTGTTTTAAGTGACATTTATTTCTGTTGTTTTGTATTATTGTTTGATGAGAGAGAAGTGTTATAAATATTATATGTTTAAAGAGTTTATTGCATTCAAAGTAAATATAAGTATATATTAATCCAAATATATTTGCGAAGAAGTGGTGAAAGCTGTTTGATATTTTACTAGATCATTGAGAAAACTCTTCCAAATTTCATAAAAAGTGATTGATTTATAAATGAAGTGACTTTTCTGCAGATTTTTCTGTTGAATATATCGTTTGGACTGAGTTTGCGTTCAAATAATTATTATATTTGTTTAGTGTTTTGATACACACTTCTGGCCTCTCATCTGAGAGGACTGGCTATCGATTAGAGACAATACAACTGAACTTAATTTCAAAATTAAGTCGAGATTTCTGTTTGGCGTTAAAATTGTGTTAATATTAGATCAAAATCTGATCACTTGTTTGGAATTAATTTCGTTATTCAGTAGTTTTGCTGAAAATATTTTTAATTGAGTGATAAAACAGAGGAAAAGTGTTTTCGACAAAAGTCTTTGATCAGAATTGCGGGGGATATACTTCCCCGCAATTCGCACAGCCTTTGGTCGTGAATCAATCACATGGTGGGTCACCAGGAGGGCCTCTATTACAGAGAAAAAAGTGTTCAATTCTTGAGAAAATGATGACAACAATGAGCTATCATATTGACAATAGCGGTTGCTTTGTCCCAACAGTGCCCACAGCCTCTGGTCCCGGTCAAGCTCAATCTGGTGGTCTCACACTCAACATATCGCCGGGTCCCGGACCGGCTGGCCTTCTAGACTATGGCCATCAGACTCACGACGCGCCCGACACTAAGGAAGGCATAGAAGAACTCTGTCCGGTGTGTGGCGATAAAGTATCTGGATATCACTACGGCCTCCTCACCTGCGAGTCTTGTAAAGGATTCTTCAAACGTACCGTTCAGAACAAAAAGGTCTACACCTGTGTGGCCGACAGGAGCTGTCATATCGACAAATCCCAGCGTAAAAGATGTCCGTTTTGTCGCTTCCAGAAGTGCCTCGACGTCGGCATGAAATTAGAAGGTATGTGTCACTACTGCCTGCTTTGCCCCCTGTCCCACATTCTTCCTAATGTTTGACAATACAACAGTTGATATCCCGGTTCCGTTTAATTCTGTTTATAAATGAAATTCCAGTGAATTTTCACTCTTTAATCGAAAACTTTGTTTCTATTTTAGTCTCCTTTTGAACCCATTATCGAAAAGTTTTTAATTAATATTTAGATTTAAATTAAATCCTTAAAAGTTTTTTGTTTAAAATGCAAAATAGTTTCGAAGAGGATTTCGAAACATTTTATTCTCAAACGAAGAGTTGTTTTCCTATTTTCCAACAAACAGAGTCTGTTGGGCACAAGTAGTCAATAATAAACACTTTTTATTCTGAGTGAAAAGCGTTGGTGTCTTTCGATATTTCATTTACTCGTTTAGTTATTTTTTTCTGATATTTATCTTAGAGTTCTCCCACTTTTTATTTTCTTCTCATTTCCATTATTATAATTATTTGGGAATTGAGTTCTGACTCTTTTTTCACTCAAATACTTATCGATAGGTTTTGTAGGAATTTCTGTTCAAACCCTTAGTTCTGCGAATAATGTTGTCCTTAGATTTTATAATTTTTCATTCATTCAATCGATAAAAGTGAGTGAAAATCTGCAATTAATTACAGTTTTGTTGTGTTTATTGCCTATCGTTTCGACTAATTTGATGTCAGCCTTTGTCACAGTTCTGCGACTTTTTTCTACACTTTTGTTGATTTCATCCAAAGATTTGTTAAATAAATATTTTCCCACTTTTTAGGCGCTATTCATGAAAAACAAGTTTTTTGATTGTCTTTTGAAGAATCTATTAATACAATTGTTTTCCTCTAAATTGAGATCATATTTCAAATTAATTAAGTCAATGTCATTATGACATCCCTTTTCCCGATTCACAGCCGTTAGAGCGGATCGCATGAGAGGTGGTAGGAATAAGTTCGGACCGATGTATAAGCGGGATCGGGCCCGCAGGTTGCAGCTGCTGCGCCAGAAGCAGATGGCGCGGCCACAGTGCCAGCAGCCGCCACAAATAAGCGGCGTACCCGGTGAAGTAGGACCGCACGGCTCTCATTTTTTGGCCGCACTGCACGGTATGCCTACGACGGCGCACATATACAGCGCCGACGGCATCAAACAGGAACTGATACAAATACCACAGCTATCGTCATCGACCTCATCACCCGACTCTTCGCCCTCTCCCGGTCAGCACAACGTTGCCGGCCAACAACAGGGCAATCCTCACTTCGGCGCACCCGTACCTGGTCTACAACACGGCCAAACGCCAGGCAACGGTCAGCAGGGCAATCCCACAGCCACAATACACTCGCCAGTGGCTGCCAGTGAACTGATAAAATGGGTGACTGCTGGCCCACCACCCGGTGCCAGCACTGGTAACGCGGGATCGTCTCCATCAGCTCTCTCACCGAAAAACGGCGCACATTATCACTACGAGTCTGGCGCGCCGTCCACTGCCACCGCTCAGGGTTTAGCTCCAATTCAGTTGACTACCGGCAGTTCAGGTGGAAAGGTACCGACACTGATTCGCGAGTTTCAGCTGTCGGCACCTGACGACAAAGAATGGCAGTCGCAGCTGTTCGGCCTCCTCCAGAACCAGACCTACAACCAGTGCGAAGTGGATCTATTCGAACTGATGTGCAAAGTAATCGACCAGAGTTTGTTCGCACAGGTAGACTGGGCTCGCAATAGCATATTCTTCAAAGATCTTAAGGTTAGTGCAATTCTTTTGTGTCATATGTTATAAGAATTAGTATATGTTTTCTTCACTCGAGTTATCCTTTTCTTCAATGAAAAGCAATTTTTAGAAAAAATGAGTCTTTGCTTTAAAATAAGTTTTGAGGAGAAAATACATTTTTAAAAAGTGTTTTTTTAGTGAAAACATGCATTGATTTCGTAATTTTGTTGGGTTTCGCAAAATATGATTTATGTTTAAATAGTTTTATGTGTTTTTATCATATTATGAATAATAATATAATGTTTTAATCCATTATTAATTGATTTGTTGTTTTTTATTATTATTTGGATTATTGTTTGCATAAGAATTTTGCGCCAATTTTTTGTTATTTGTCTGACATTAGTCTCAATAATAATTTGATCGTAAATTCATTCCTAATTTGATTAGCCTTTTGTGTTGAATGTGAGAGAAAAGTGAAAATCACTTTTAATCGCATTTTTATCTTTTGAGCGAAACGTTTATTAGACTATTATTTGAAGTCAAATGAGAAACAATTCTGGACTTAATGTTTATCAGAGCTGTCGATGCATTCAATTTGATTTTAATTCCCATTTTATTTCATTTTTTTTCATTTTCATAATAATAATAATATGAACGGAAACACAACTGTTTCACCCGTTATAGTTAACTACCACTACACCGACAAAAGTCGGTTATGGGTCAATCCCCACACCAGTTATGTGGAGCTTTTTCTCACATATTTGCGCTCAGTTTTACTCTCGGAAAGCAATTTATTCGTAATTCTATGAAAAACACAGGTTTTTAGTAAAGATTGTAAAACAAAATTAGTTTAACTCATTGTTAGCGAACAGTTGGCTGACAGTCGAGTCTTTGATGGCCAAGCAGGTCATCTCTGCCTAACCTTGCACAACCAAACATAAGTGCTCCGACTTTCGGGTCAGTCAAAAGAATTCCAAGAATCTATTTATTGGTTAGTTGCTTAAGCTAGATTAATTGCTCGCTAAGTCTATTTGAGCAAAACTACCACTATTGATTTTTATGATCCCATTTTTGCAACAGTCTCCTAACATGCTGCAATTGTCATAACCTATTTAGCTTTGAAAAATTTCTATTTTCCCTACTCTGTTACAGTTATCTTGATAAATTATGCTGTACTAAACTTTACGATAGAGAGTTGTGCAACCTAAATTTTACAATGCTTGATCCCTCAAACGACTATCTTTGCATGGTTAAATACTAATTTTTTAGAGACAAAGAATAAAGTAATAAAGTGTTGAGTCCTCCCCTTTGGTCCATATCAATGAAAAATCTGTTTTATTGGTTCCGTTGGCCGAGAACTTGGCTATCTTTTCATAATTAGCTTATTGTGTGTACAGACGTATAAATGCTAAGAAGTTTTTCTTTTTCTTTTGGCGTTTTTATAACAGTTATAATGCAATTGTGTATAACATTAGATTCTATGCAATGGATTTGGCTCTAAGTTATATATACTTATCGTTTTTAACGCTAAGTATTTGTTGCAAATGTAGGTCAAGTGAAAACTGCGAATCACGAAAATTACAGTATGTTTTCTATCCTGGATTATGCCTGCGGGCGCTCTCCGACTCTCTCTCTCTCTCTCTCTCTCTCTCTCTCTCTCTCTCTCTCTCTCTCTCTCTCTCTCTCTCTCTCTGTGAAATTGCATTTCCATTAACACACAACTGGTCTCTAAAATTATTTTCATTGCTATTATGTTAATCATATTCTGAACTTTACTTTCTCTTAATTCGAATTTTTATTTTACTTTTCGAGTGAATAATTTTGAGTACTTTTTTCTACCTCTTTGTGTGAATTATTAGTGTCTTTACCTCTTTTTTAGGAGATATTGTTGTGAGAAGGCTGATGGACTTTTCTGAACATGGTTTAGCCAGGCTTTTGTTTTTGACTTAATTTTCAATTTCTTGGTAATTGTTGAGGAATTTTTCGATGAAATGAATTTTTTTTTGTGATTTCGTAATCTATTGTCAGTTTTTCATAGCTTCAGATCATTAGTGAATTTATTTTTAATGACTTTTGAAGTTTAGTTGAATTATGCAGTTTTCTAATCGATATCATTCTTGTTGTCAATTATTTGATGTCCAAAGTTCTCCATTTAATTTAGAGCTCAGGGTTTTTACCCAACTCTTTGATATAAAAATCTAAATGTGTTTTATATCATTATTTGAAAGTTTAGCTCAAATTGAGTTCAAATGAATGGTTCGGATCTTTTGCACGAATTCCGGCAGAAGTTTGTATTTATATCGATATATCTTTGATTTGTTTTTCCCTAAATTTATGAATAAATTGGTTTCATATTCGGTTAGAATTCAAATGTGACTCAAAGATTACAGTCTTTCCTCAAATATGAGCCCAAAAATTATATGAAATTAATTCATTTAAAGCAACAAGGAAAACATTATTAGTGTTTTAATAGATTTTAAATGAATAGTAAAATAGTGTCGAAAACTTAAGTTTAATTTAAATTTTCGCACATATTTTGCAATTGGTTTTATGGTTTATTTCTCTTCTAATCTTTTGACTGTTTTTCATTCAATTCAGTCATTAAATGAGAGGAAAAAATAGTTTATATGAGAGAAACAAAAAATGCATTTATATTTCAAAATCACATTCAATTGTTTTGGTTTTTCATAAATCACTTCATTTTTCTAAATGGAGTGAATAAATAATAAATAAATAATTAGTTGAAAAAATAGAGAGAAATGTGTTTCCCATATAATAGTAGTTTGTTTTGTAATGCGGTTCTGATTTGTTGTGTCAGAAGAGGAGTGGATTAGATATGGAGTGGAATAAGAGATTCACAATCGGAGAGGGAGAGACTCAAATCATATTTAATAACGTATTAGTGTTACAGTTATAGACATTTATTGTGTGATAAACATAGAGTACAGTTATGTTTGCAAACCAGGAGAGGGTGAGAGAGAGAGAGAGAGAGAGAGAGAGAGAGAGAGAGAGAGAGAGAGAGTATATTTTTGAGTGAAATGAGAGTTTGTATTATTAGCACAAACTTTCGTTTTCAGTGATTGTGTGCCACTGACCCACTTTTGGGACTCTGGAATAGAGAGAGAAATTATTTATTTATTCTGTGCCTTTCGTTTTCTATTATATAGTTCCTCTCTCTCTCTCTCTCTCTCTCTCTCTCTCTCTCTCTCTCTCTCTCTCTCGCATTGATATATAGGCCAAAAACTGGAATCAATTAAAATAAAAGCATAGTTTAATCAAAAATAAATCACAAATTTGTAATGAATTTGGTTAAACAACATTTAATACCTCCTCTCTCTCTCACTCACTTAAAGACAGTATATTTTGATTAAGTCATTCATCATATCTTTGAATATAAAATCAAAATTTCAAAAATATTTGTTTGTGTTTTGTTTATGTATGGGATTTGCATAAAAAAATAGTAGGCTTTCTATTCGTGTCCCGGGATTTTCATTGTTTTCATTGTGTGTTTTGTTGATTCCCCGCATTATTTATTATTCTGTGAATTTCCTACATTTTCTGCCTAAACTCCTGTCCCTCTCTTTTTTCTGTATATGAGAGCACAGCCTCTGCCTCTGAGCCAAGTCTATTGTGAAATGCATTCATTCATTGCATTATTTGTATTATTATTAGAGGCGTTGCATATAAATAAGGAGCGAATAAATTGAATATCAAAATACCAGATCAATCTTCTCCATTGCGCACTGTTTTGTCATTATCATCTGAGACAATCTCCTTTGTTAATTTCAGCATTAATTATGCTTTTATTTTTATTAAATATATTTCCATTATTGCGCTTAATTGGGTCAGAATCAGCTGTTGAAAGCAGTATGTTCTTGATCTTGGTTTTAGTTTAGCAGGTGGCTATCTTTTTTCAACCTAATTATTTTATTATTTGGATTGTCAAATGATTAAGTTGAAATTAATATGCTACTATTTCAAAATCAAAACTCTTCAATTAGTGTGTAATATCGATAAGGGAATGGGTTGTAATTGATTTGATATATTTCCTATCACATTTTTGTCGGAAAACCACGCCCCTTTACATTTTTATGCATTTTTTAGATGGGCTCAAAAATATAGTTTTTTAGGGGAATTACTGTTTAGTTTGAATGTGAAAGTAAGGCGTTTGAGGAAAAGTAGGCCAAAGCACTTGTCTGTCCCTCTATTAGAATAAACTGTCAATAATTGATAGGAATTTCGGTTTTGTTTGCACTCATTATTCTAATTAATTTGGAAGTTGTTTTCATTTTTTGCTAATTTGATTGCACTTTAAATTAATTTTCCATAATTTTTCGCTTTTTGAAGGGTTTTGACACAATATTTGAACTAAAAGTCAATTTTAATGAAAAATTAATTGCTAGTTCATAATTAAGATATTTAATTGCTGAGCAAATTGTTTGAGTCATATCCAGTTATAGTCGTTTTGTTTGATTTGATTTATCAGTTTATTGACTATTGTTTTGATTGATTTGTCACATAATTGGGTTTGAAATTGAATTTTAAACTACTGTTAGAACTGAAATAAATTGTGTTTGTTCTTGAAATTTATGGCCCAGTCCTCTGCCTCCGACTAATTGACTGCCAGTTTAACCCCGGGTTCTAAACTTTTAACCTCAAGGTTAGAACCACTGATCTACTCATTGATATGTTGTCTGGAGGAGCAGGATCTATCTAAATAATTGAAGTTTGCGTTGGGCTGTCGTGCAAACTGCAACCCCATCTGACATTTAACCTCTAATTTTTCTCATTTCACACACATTTCCATAGAATAGAAAGCAGTAGTACTCTGGTAGTAGTCGTACTGTAGAAGTACTGTGGGAATTTATCTTCTATTCATTTCCATATTTAATATATTAGAGAGAGAGAGAGAGAGAGAGAGAGAGAGAGATCTTATTGTGCAACATGCTCAATTTTAAAGCTTATTAATTTAGTTTTTATTAATAATAATAATAATAATAATAATAAAGTAAATTTTAACACTTTGTAATGATGAGCTAGTTCAATTAGTGATTAATTAGTTTTTTCTCATATGCTTTGCGTTAATGCCTTGAAGGGAGTCGTTTCGCAATCGTCTCATAAGTATTACTAATATAGAAACTGTTATTAAATGAGTGAAGAAGTATTTCAAGTTCTTATCTCTTAGTTTTTATGTGTGTTTGGAGTGAATGAGATTAAAATACAGCATAAAAAAGCCATTGAAGTCAGTGCTGAGCGAAAGTGAATGAGATTTCTCTCTGTTTGAAAGTGAAAGTGAGCGCCAGTATTATGTAGTGTGCAATGTATGAGAGGCTGACCTACATTTGTCTTATATGTAGAACTCAACCGGCAATCGCTAGAAATCGAGTCAGTGTGTCAGCGAAAGAGAGAGAAATTTAATGACCTAGTTAGGTGAGCGCCAAACAGGGTCACGAATAAAACGCGCTGCGCGTTTAGGCGTGATAACTGCTAATAGCGCCAGTGCTGTGCTGTGTGTTCTTGTGTGTAGCGAGGATGGTCAAGATCGCCATGATTAGGAACTGCACTTGTGTTAGGTTGCACAATTGTTTTTCCTGATCTTTTAAGGTCCAAGGTGAAACTGTTTGAGATAACACAGTTACTAAATTGGTTTATGTCGGAGATTATTTTGTGCACTTTTAGAATTTAATTATTTAATTGGGTCATGTTCGATTAATTAACATTTCGGCAAAATATATTTTGAATAGAAGTGTTATCTAGATGGTATTAGTCGAGTATTTGATGAGTGATACTGTGAATTAATTTTGACTTAAGCTACCTTGGTTTTATTAGTTAATTGTAAACTACCTTGAGTAGTCCAAAACAAATTGCAAAATATATGCCTTATTCTAATGGATTTTCGAAGGAATTTCTTCAAAATAATGGCTCTTAGGAAATATTGTGAATCACGTGACTTTAAAGTGTCTTTTTTGAGATCTTATTCATATTTCAACGAATATTATCTTTCATTAAATGACAAGAATTTTATTTGTATTCTTTCTACTCTTGAAGATTATTTCTAAGAATATATTTCTTGTTGTATAACCTAAATGTAATAATCTTGCATAATTTTCGGACACAAAAGAATTTTTGAATAATTAGATATGATTTGCATTTTTTACTTTCACAATACATTTGGCGAGAAATGGATATTATTTATATTCGTTTCGTTTGTTTCAGTCATTGATTGCGAATACATTTGAATACAAACGCATTGATTTGATTATAATTATTATATACACTGAGAAACTCAGCGAACAAAATATTATATGAATTATGTTTTACTTATTTTCTGACCAAAAAAATATTTGTGGAAATCATTAGCGATATTACTATTAAGCGTTGGTTTGAATGTCAAACAAATTAAAAGTTATTTAATGGATATTATAATTAGTTTTTACGTATTTGAGTGAAGGAATTATTTCTCCAATAATTTGAATAATTGTTAAATAATTGAATATACAGGGTGTCCAGAAAGTATGTATTTTTTAAAACTTGAATAACTCAAAAACCGTTATTAATAACTTATTCAAATATATTGCATTTATCTCACAAAAGTATAGGACGCAAGAATCTATGGTCAAAACAGTTTAGACATTTAAGACAAGTAAGATCCTAGGGGGTACCAAAAATGACAAAATAGACAATATTGTACCAATACGATTCATTATCAGTGAATAATATATCAATCTACATGGTAATTAGCACCAGAAACCTATTGCAATGATCAATTATTGTGAACTTTTAATTTTTGAATAGGAAGCTTTTTTTTAATTTTGCTATAAAATGACTTTTAGATTTTAGGTCCATACTCAAAAACGACTGTGAATTTCGTAATGAAACCTTCACCAATCGAATTATGATCATTATATCATATAGAATCGATGTATGATATTGAAAATTCGACCATTCACCAAATAGAAAAAAGCTGAAAATAAGCCTTTTTAAAAATAAATGAAACAACATAATATATTGGCATTTTTTATTTCAAAATTTTGGCGTCTCATACTTTTATGAACATTTTAAAACTTATTTGAATATATTATCTTAAACGGTTTTTGAGTTATTAAAATTTTAAAAAATACATACTTTCTGGACACCCTGTATTTTCGTTTTGTATAGCAATTATTATTAAATAATAATGTTTTGTTTTTATATCTTGGTCTAATGTCTTAATTGTTTTGCTCCGGTGACAGGTGGACGACCAGATGAAGCTGTTACAGCACGCGTGGAGCGACATGCTTGTGCTTGACCATATTCACCAGCGACTGCATGTGGGTCTGCCCGACGAAACGACACTACCAAACGGCCAAAAGTTCGACTTATTATGTTTGGCACTGTTGGGTGTGCCCTCTGTGTCCGACCAGTTACACGCTGTCGTCAGCCGACTGTCAGAACTCAAATTCGATTCCATTGACTACATCTGTCTTAAATTTCTTCTACTTTTGAATCCAGGTCTGTATTTGTCTAAACTTATTCTTTTGTCCGTTCAGTGGTCGACCACTGCTTTCCTGTTGTTATTTAATTTGATTTATTGTCAGATAACTAAAGAATATACGACCGAATTGTTGGTCACTTTTGAGTAAATGTTTATTGGAATGAATCGATTTGTGAGACATCTTTTATTTCCAATAAATTCACGCCTTTTTGATTTTTTCATTCTTTTGAATGTTTGGTGACTTTTGTCTCAATTAGAAAAAAGTTTTATTTATTCATTCATTTAAATAAATATTTATTTTAGAGTTTTATTGAATTTTTGCCCACATTTCCCCGCTTTTCCTTTTCTCCAAAATTTCATTATTTTTGTCATTTTTTGCTCTATTTTTACTATTTTTTAAATGAAAATGTTTTTACTTTTTATTCGATTCATTGGATGCCAAATACAAATGGGATATACCTGTGCTGTCCTACTATTACACAAACAGATGTACGCGGTTTGTCGAACTACAAACTGGTACAGGAGGCTCACGAACAGACACAACAGGCCCTACTCGAGTACACCATAAACTGTTATCCGCAAATTAATGTAAGTAGCTTGATAATTTAAAATTTGACTGTCAACAAGGAAGCTTTGCTGCTTTTGATAGTTACCAAGTCACATCTTTTATCCTGATCACAAATTAAAATTTAGTAATAAAGTGAAATACAAAACTGATCATCCTTAAGATAGACTTGTTAAATGTTGAGGAAAAGATACTATTTGATTTTCGTCGTATATTTATCAGTCATTTATTTATATTGAGTCTGAATTTAAAGTCGAATTAATGTCATTTTTAAAATGAACCCAGTTGAAAGAGTTACTTATATTACCCGTATTTTACAGTGAATTTAATTTAGCCTGTTTAATTTGAAATAATTTTAGGACAAATTCGGTCAATTGATGGCACAGGTACCCGAAATGCGGGCGCTGACCCTTCGAGGCGAAGAGTTTCTCTACTATAAGCACATGGGCGGTAGTGCACCCACACAGACATTACTAATGGAAATGCTCCATGCTAAAAAGAAATAACATCTAATTAAGACATTTAGTTCTCTTTAAGACAAAATGACAAACAATTGGTATTCATTTCATTGAGAAACAAATTGTATTCCACTTCTCCTCCTCTTCGGCGCCGTTATATCTCTCTCTTCTGTCACCTCTTCCGTCAAAAATAGTCTATAAATAAGTTTTTGTTATATTTTTTCTGACGATTTGATGTAAACATGGATTAAATTCAGTGTTTCTTCTCTTTTGATGAAATAGTTTCTGACTTTAGAGCCAATTATTCTCTAATCAAATGAAGTTCTCATTTGAATCTAATTTGTCTCAAGAATTGGATCAGATTCTCGTCGATCCAATTCTTGCGGATTAATCAGTCAAACGAAGAGATTTTTGGCACTAATGTCGAGACAGCCATCGATTGCGAAGAATCTCTCGATTTTGATGACAATAATTTGATGATACTTTTCGTCACATTTTTCATTAAATTTATTTTAAATCACTTTTTGATAATCAAAACAATTAATTGATTGACAGACAAAAGGACTAAACATTTGTTGTTTTAAATAATTTGTTAATTAATGTCTTCGTTATTATTATTAATTTTTTTAATGTATTTTTTGGACAAACTTTACATCAATGGGATGTGTGGTCCCAATCGCCTCACTTAAAATGCCCGTCCCTTCCGAATGAGCCGAAGGAGTGTAGACATTAGAGAGAAATGTCGGACACCTCCTCTTCAGGGTTTCAAAGCAAACAATAGTTTATCCATCGATTGATTCACAAAATCATTAGAAAAGAAATAATTGTTTTCACAAATCGTTAGTTAAAAAGTTGTGTTTATTTTGCGAATCGTTTAAAGCAAAACCATTTGATGTGTTCATCGAAAAGCGCTTCTCATTTATTATTAATTAATATTAATTATGAAAGAAAACAAATTTAATTAAATTTATTATTAGATTTATTTTTGAAGATGTATTCGAGTCGAGAAGAAACCAATTTTTTATCATTTAATTAATTAAGTAATGAATCGATTGTTTCTATTTTGCAAATCAGTCGATCAGTTTTGACAAAATTAATTCATTTAATTAATTCTCTTATCATTTATTGATTATAAATATTATAAATATATTATTAATTATTATTTGTTGTAATTTTGATTCTGATTATTATTATTTTGTCGTTTCGTTTCTCCGCTGAGTTTCTAATAATTGATTATTATTTGAATTTAATTTTTTCTCTTTAATTGTCGTTTCATTATATATAATATTATATATAAAAACTGTTAAGAATATGATTATTAAGAATATTATTATTATTATATAATTATTTTTTTCTGTGAGATATACTCTTCTCCTATCCTCTCATCTGATTAACAATGTTTTGCTTTTATGTAATTTTTGTTTCCTCTGTTATTCCCCTCTATTTTTTGTTAACACATTTTTGGACAAAATTCAAAAGACATTTATAATTATTATTCATATTATATGAAAAAAATGTGCGAAACATCAGACAAAACAAGACATCAAAACATTTATATGTTATTATTAATTAATAATAAGAGTTATTTGCGTGGAAAGTATAGCTCTATTTTTGATCACAAGAATGTCCACAAAGAATGATATTTGTCTCGAATGTGTCGAATGGGGGAAAGCATTAGGATTTTGATCAGTGAAACGAGTCTGTAGTTAACAATTGAGTAAAGTATTGGAAGTAATTGAGTGATAAGAAACCAATAGTGTCTTATAAATGACGGATGAAATAGACTTCAAGGAAGAGACTAACTCATGGATTAGATATGGATTTCGTTCATTAGTTTTGTTTGTGTTTTTAAACATTAGTTTTTGAAATGATTTTGTGATTAGTGTTTTGTGGGGATCCGATTCAGTGATTGATCAAATCAATTGACTTTCAAACAAACCAGAAGTTTGAGTATATTTTTGTTGAGAAGAATATTCAGTGAAATTTGAAAATAAAGAGATTTTGTGAGACATTTGAAGAAATATTTTGTATAACAAACTTATGATAAGAGCTTTTGATAGAATGAAAACGTATAGTATTTTTGATAACGAATCTGATTCTATACTGACTGTCATCTGAAAAGAGTTTTTGTTATGCTAAACAAATTGCAAGACTATTATTCTCTTTATTAATTGATTTATAATTTTTGAGTTCATTTTTTAAGACAAATAATAATATAATTGACATTCCGTTAAATGTTTTGTTCATTTTTTAATCAATTCTTTCCTCGAATTCTTTGTCAGAATTGCTATTAATTTACAGAAAAATTTCTTTACTTTGAAATCTTTTTCGATTTTTCAAACATTTTTCTAACTTTTGTTTCAATCTTTGGTTCAAAATTTTATTTTTTAAGTTTTGATTAAATAGTTTTTTGAAATTTTCATAAAATTTTGTCGATATTCATGTTTAGAGAGAAGTGTAAACACTCTTCACATTAGACATACATTTAAAGTACATTAAAAGTATGAAAAGAATTGTAAAGAAAATAACAAAAAGTTTTGTCTGTTGTTTGAACTGTCAATTTAACACAGAGTCGAGTGTTAAAGAGCCTAGGTCGAAAAATTACCATGTTTAGTATTTTGAAATTAAGTACTCATTATTATTAATTATTTGTAGTATAGAATCGTTTTTTCCAATTCATTGTAAGAACAGATTTCATTAAAACATTAGAAATTCAGTTAATAGTTAGGCTATTTTGAAATTGAATTTGCTTGATAACATTGTGCTTGAGAATGGTATCCAATTCGCTGGTATGCGAATACTTTAGTGTCTAATTTGAATGCAATTCTGTTGTTTTGTGTCGTTTTAATCACAACATTATTATAATTATTCATAACTTTTGTTTTAAATTCTGATTAAAACGATTGAAATAATTGTTTTGATTTCTGTCTATAATTTGATTAATTGTTTGAAATGTGTCTATAATTTGGTTTTAAATACCTATCGAAGCGCTACAGTTGTTATACATTATTATTAGTACAAAACAATACAATTATGTGTAAAATATATTATTTTGTTTAAAACCATAGAATATATTTCACTAAATTCTTGACTTAGAAATTGTGGAACAGAATAACTGTCCCTCAAGTTTATAATGAATTGCCTTAAAATATCATTTCGAACACATTCTTATGTCTATTCCGATGAGAATTACTGTAAATCCAGTTTAATGTCAAAAATAATTCGTTTATTTAAAAAAATTGGTTATTTTTGTTCGAAATTTTCAGATCTGATTAATTCGAATCATGTGTTCGCCTGATTATAACCAATAGACAATGTAATCATGCAAAATCATGAAGATTCCCAAGCTCATTTTAAAATCCAATTATTTTCTGATATGCTATCCGAGCAAAAGGTCAGTGGTTTCGGTGATCAGCAGTTTTCCCGAACTGTTCTCTGATTAGATTCTATCGAAAGTCTTTTTTGAATGAAAGATAAGTTTAACCGAAAATAAAAATATTTTTTTGATAGAAGTCTTTTATAAACACCGAATGTGCCTTAAAATAGATAAATATTTTTTGTGGGAAAACCTATTTTTTGAAACAATATTTTTGTAAATTAAATAAAAATATATTTGAAAATAAAGTTATTTAAAAGAAATTTTTTGATTTCATAGAATATTTTTAGTCAAATATTAAGGCTTTTATTTAGAATTAATCCCTTTTTTGTCTCAATTCTATTGCAATTCTCGTGATATTTATGTAATTTTTAGTTATTTTTCAAAGTTTTAATTGTTTTGAAGTTTAAAAGTCTTAAAAAAATTGTGATCTTTTGGTCTGAAAAAGTGTTGAACACCGGAAGGGCTGACCTTTTTTTGGATCCAATCAACTAATAGTCTATTCTTCTAATGAATTATTGTCTGAAATATGAGTAAAACTAATAGTCTCTGAAAACTAACGCTAATTAAAACGTGAACTGACTGTAGCGCTGCTTAAAACGCACAACCATTCAGTTGTTTTACTTTCGGTTTATATGTAGGCTGTCCACAAATATTTTATAGCAAGGTATATTTTGTTTCACCTATTTTTGGACGCCCTATACTTTCCTCTTATTTTTTGTCATTGAAATTAATGTTTATTTTTAATTCGCAAAAATTCATGAATTTTATTATTATTTTGAGTTAATTTGAATAAAGAGTATGTTTTTTCGCAATTTCTCTCAATTCTGTTCGAAGGAACGTCTGTTGGATTTGAGTTCGAGAATATTGTTTTACAGAATATTCTGTTAGAAAAATGACAATTAGTTTGAAAATTGGTTTTCGATTTCCTGCCAAACATTGAATACATTTTTTGAGAAATTCGACTAATTTTTGTATAATTTGTGTCATTTGTTAGATTGGGTTTAAAATGTCTCCGTTTATATGTATTTTGAAGACACAAATAGCCGGCATATATGACAGGAAAAAAGCAGACAAAATATAATTTTGCTCATTATTTCAATCGATTCGATACATAATTATATTTTAAAATTGAAACAAAACTCTATTGAATTGTAAATTAATTATTAATTATTTCCTTTCTTTCAAATCATATTTGAAATTAAATATGAGATAAAAGTTTTCAAAAGAATTTATTCGAATATATTATACATTATTATTATAATTATTATTAAATGTAATGATTATAAACAAACACATTATATAAATACATAATTAATTAAACAAATTATATCATAATTATAACTATTAATGTATTTTCACTAAAACGCTGTAATATTTGTCACTTTATTTTAAAATGAAAAAGATCGTTTTTCAAAGTTATTTTATGTCCATTCGATTATTTAGTAGTGAAAAATAGAAATAAAGATTAATTTTTGCTGTTATTCTACTCTTTCTTTAATTCAAGATCATTTTGAAGCAGGGATAGACCTCTTACCCCTCCCCTAGAGTAAAAAAATTGTCAATCAGATCCGATGGATTTTGACCTCCTCTAAAATATTGCCAAAATTAAAATTACAGGTATACAGAAATTTTCGGTCTTCCACCGAGCTAGACCTCCCTTTAGAGCCGTCGACCTTAGGCATCCCTGATTTTGAAGCCATCACTTTTAGAATCTTTAGAATACTTGCCTTGTATGTGGACCTTCAAGAATAATTTGAGAAATTCTATTTGTGTTTAGCCCAATATTTCTAATGTTTTAATAAAAAATATATTCTTTTTTAAACTTTTACCTTTCAATGAATATTTGGGTCGAA
Source organism: Fuscozetes fuscipes (assembly GCA_034702105.1). NCBI lineage: Eukaryota > Metazoa > Arthropoda > Arachnida > Sarcoptiformes > Ceratozetidae > Fuscozetes > Fuscozetes fuscipes. The sequence goes on from JAQGCS010000219.1 coordinate 20,188, forward strand.
TAATGAATTTGTATCTTCTCATGAATGAAATTAATAGAATCTTAAACATTTTGCCTGATGCTTTTATTCAAATTAAATTGATTAAAATTAGTGAAAATTCTTTCATTTGAAAAGTATACTGGTTGAATTTTTAACCTTTAATCAAATGTAATGATAATTAAATGAAATAGTTATCAATAGATGTGATTTAATACTATTTTATCACTGACTGTACGAACAAAATGTTCTTATCGGTCAGAATAATTCACTAGAACATTTCAAAGCGCAACGAATAGCATAATCAACAATTGAACCTGGCTCTTATCAGTGTAACTATTTTTGTAACATTGTGTCCGTACATTCACTTTGATAAGTAAGGTACTAGTGCAGTTTTCTTTGTTATTGTTTTGTATTATGTTTGAGCAAGGCTTCAATTAGTTAACAAGTCAATTGGCATTAATCTTGATAATTATAATAATCTTGTTTGATTTATTAAATAATAATAATAATTATATAATTCAAATAAATTTATTTTATTAATTTTCTTAATATATATTTCGAAAAAGTCTTATTTATAACCAGAGATGTGCAACGCGGGGGTCAGTCAACCATTTGTCGGCATTAGTAGAAAAATTGGCGAAATTATTGTCAATTATTGTTCAGATTTTGTTTTATTCGTATTTAAGGAAAAGCATGTTTTCGTTGTGCGTGAGGTCTGTGCGTATCACCCGCTCACACATTGCGTTAGTTTTTTATGGAAATTTTAAAAAATTCTGATTAGTTTTGGAATTTTTTTTTCAAATCTATTGATTTGTTGGAAATTAAGTTTTGGTTCAACTTTTCGTTAAAAAATGGATAAATTCGATAAGAATTGGTTTTCGGATATATTCGTTATAATTGGGATGTTTTGTAGTTTTATCGATATTTTAGCCAAAATTCGTTCAAAATTTGGGAGATTTGAGAAAAATGCTTTCATTTAGAAAATGAGTCGAAATAAGGCATAAAAACTAATGAAACGTTTGTTTGTTGCGATACTTGACAGATGACTACCCCAAGACTCTGACCCGAATTTGGCGTAACGGCGATCTCCGAACTATTTGGTGACTGACCCGACTGTTGGCCACAGCGCTGACTATAATAATATATTTAATTATAATTTAAATAAAACAATATATTTATAATAACTTGAAGTACAATATGGCTGAGGAAGGGGTCAATTGGTGCCGACCGATGGCCGTCTATTTGAGGCCGGCGTTGACCTTAACTTCCAACAGTTTTGTGTGTCTACTGCCCAGTGTTGTAGAGCCGTCTTTGCCTACATATAACTCTAAACCCATGCCTTCGGGACAGTCCTCTTCACCCTCGAGATTAGTGGCCTCTAATAACTCGTTGATCAGTTGATCGGCGCTGACTCTTGTGCTGTCCATTCGATTTTGTTCTTCCATAATCTTTTTGGCGCTGGGGTTCAGCCGTTTCCTCTCTGTGCTATTGAATTTGATGGCTTCGATGGAGCTCCGCGTCTGTCCGGAGTCACTGGAGCCCTGTCTACTATGTGTCGGCAAACTATTGTAACCGGAAACTCTTGACGCTTGACTTGAATTGCGTGAGTGGCCGGCCTGTGTCAGCTCTTCCAGGTCGGGCCCCACAGTAGGCCCGCCCGGACTGTCTGGAGTCCAGGGCTGCCGTTTTGTCGTATTTGTGTAACGACTGTTCAATAAATTAAAGTTTTAATTAATTGAGGTTTTGATTAAATTTGAGTCAATGGTAGGGTTGGGCACAAAATATGGGCACAGATTGAATAATGAAGGAAACTAACGCTTTGAAACAGGGATCTCCCGCGAGGAGCAACATATCGATGGAGACTTTGAGTGTGCTGTTGTCCTGTCGGTGTTTTGTGTCGTATCCCTCCAATAAATACCTTCTTGTGGTGAGTCCGGCGCCCGCGAACTCTGCCAAATCAATATCAGCAAAACCGAGCTTGTGGAAGGAACGGCCGCCCTTTGATTCCTGGGTTAACACAAAAATACAAAATTATTAGATTTGAGAAACAAATAAATGGAACCAATATTTTGATTGTCTTAAGTGATGACCACTTCAGTGATGGTCAGACTAAGACACTGCTATTTCCTCTAAATTGTGGTACTTCTCAGTTATCATTAATGAGCTCCAGTCGGGTACAGATGTGGAGGACTCTTATTGGCTGTTATTTAATTAAAAATAGGCAATTGTTGAACATAATGGCGAATGTTGTGGTTTAGGGTGAAGTCTGGCTATCACTGAGTGGTGTTCACAGTGTCTACAATTGTAGACAATGAGTGGTCGATGGCTTACTTTTCTGACAGACACCCGAAAGACACAGGACTCGAGAATACCGGTGGAGGCGTTGGCAGTCATTTTGCACGTGAATGAGAACTTGTTTTCCCATTTGACACAATGGTCTCTGACTTCTTCTCTTCGGGAAGACTCACAAAAGTTGCCGCCATCTAAAAGACGGCATTTGGCAAAAAGTACCGCGTTCACAAACGGCACAGAACTGAGCTCGTTCAAAATCACGGTTAATTGAAATTTGTATTTCTTTTTGCGCACAATAAAACTCATCATTTAATTAATAATAAATTAGTTATTAATTACTATTAACTATATTACAAAAAACGTCTTAAATATTATTAATATTAGTCTTTAGGAAAGTTTTCGCTTAAAATCTAATATTAATTGTTTTCTTAGATATTTGTCACTTAGTTTTTTCGTCATTTCATTCAGTAAGCTATCAATAATATAATAATAATAATAATAATAATAATAATACTGTAAATTTTGTATATAATTTTCCAGTGTAAACGTAAACACAATCCAGCAGATTTATGGAGGACACGGCTTAACCCTAGTTTAGCGTACATAACATTCAATTATGAACTTGATAAGTTTAACCTAATTTCATTGTACTGGAAAAGTTTTTGAGCTCTATTTTATTAGAAAGATAGATAGTAAATGGTAAATATGATGAAAAGTTGAAATTTGTGTGGTATACTAGCTTATTTTTAGTTAATGAGGGCTCGTTTAATGCCTGTGTTTTATGGTTTGTTTATAAAAGCGATGTTTGATTGTATTTGTTATCAATAAATGTCGTCAAAGAAATGATTGCGAAACGAAATGAAGAGTCAAATGATTGAAAAGTATTTCATTGAATTGAATTGTGTTTACGTTTCACTCAAATAATAGTAAATAATATTTGGTTTTAATATTAATTGAATTAATAATTATTTTAATTATTATTAAGTCTGAAGTTTTCACGAATTGATTCATATTTTTGTCGATAAATATAAAGTTTGTCTCAAAATGTGACTCAAAATACACTTAATATTAGACTTTGTTTTCATTGGAGAAAAAAAATAATTAAATATTTAAATCGGATTTGAATTTAATAAAAATTTTATTCTTGGCACCGATTTAAGTGTTTTGTGTTATCTGATTGGCCGACAAATCTGGTGTTGGAGTTATCAAAGATCTCGATATCAATGGACCCGACAAATGGTCAGACCTTTTCTTCCAAACCAAAACTGACTTTAAATCCGCCAAAATTTAATTCAAATCTAATTAATAGTAATAATAATAATATGAATAATAATAACAATATTAGTAATAGTAATAGAAAGAGGTTTTTGACTCATTATAATTATAATAATAATAGTAATAATAATAATAACAGTTATAGTAATAGTAATAACGGATTGAATAGCAATACTTACCGTAAATTTATGGGCCAACCAGTGGTGGGCCGTATCGTACGTAAGTCAGGTTTGAATGTGTCTGACCATCATTTTCACCACAATTATCACGAATTACCGGTTGAAGAAGAGGAACGCCTCGAGAAACTGTTCCGTGAGTTGGACTCCAACAATGATGGACACATCGATGTCAATGATTTGGTTAAGGCTTTAGAAACCAAAGGAATCAAACCATCGCAAGAAAATATTCAAGTATTTCATCAATTAATCCAAAATTTTAATAATAATGCTTCTAATGATCTAATTGTCACTTAAGAACTGATTAAATGACTTTTTTAAGCAGTTTAGTGGACTTTTAGCGAACTTTTTCTGAGGACTTACTCTTTGATTACTGTATTTGATTCTCAAATTTATTGAGTTTTGTTTTGCTGTCGTTTATGTGTTTGTAATCAATTTCTTAATTGATTTGTTTATTTGTTTGTTTTCTTGTGTCCAGAGTCTGATCGATAGGTCCGACTATAACGCCGACGGAGATATCGATTTCAGTGAATTCGTTCACTACTGTCTCGAGAATGAAAAGCAGCTCAGAATCATTTTCAAAGATATTGATATCAACGAGGACGGAATGATAGACATTCAGGAAGTGATGGGCGCTTTCAAGAAGCTGGGCATCAATGTTGACCATTCGGAGGCCTCCAACTTAGTCAAGAGTATCAAAAAGGAGGGCACTCTTGAAATCAATTTTGACGAATGGAGAGACTATCTTATACTTCACCCGACTTCTAGTCTGTCCGATTTGATGCACAGCTGGCGTCACGCGACGGTCAGTTCTAATGTATTGTAATGTTTTTGATGAGTCCACTGTCCTCTCCTTTCTTCTCCTTTTGACGATTTAACGATGAGTTTCTTGATTTTAGTTAAATATTTTGATGAGATTTGACTCAAATGTCTCTCATGTAGTCTGTAATCAAATTAATCGATTTATTCCTATTTATATATATTTTTGTTTTTTTTGTGATTTTTAAATATTTAATAATTGAGTGATTCTTTGCTGACAACTATTTGAAAAATGAACTCAAATTCCTGAGTTTTGGCGATAATTAACGTAACTTTCATTCAGTTTTATGCAAAAACCTATGAATTGCTGTGCTTTGAATGCCATCCTTTTTATCATTTCTCAACTCTTTTAATCTAATTATAGACTTTTTATTTTAATTAAATATTGACTCTCAGGTGAGGTATAGCCATAGCTTTTAATTTATACTTTGATAAATTACCTTGATTACCCAAATCTGGAGAATGTAATTAATTAAATACATGTATTTAAGAATGTCTAGACTTAATTCAATAGTTATCGACTTTTATTTTTTTCCTGTTTTATAAAGCCTTCTTAAGTGTATCTTGGTTATTTTTAGAGATTAAATCCTTGAAACTTTGGCATTTCGTTGTAATTGTTAATATGTGATTGTTAATTTGTGATAATTACCTTTTTGTGACCCCTGATTATGACAAACCCTGAGGTGGGCTTTGAGTCGATTAGGTCTAAGAGTGAATCTGAGGACATATCTAATCAATTGGTTATATGTTTGTATCGTAATATTTGATAAATATTAGTTAATGTATTAAATAACAGGAATTATTATCGCTTTGTGTTCTCCACTCGTGATGTGAGCCCTAATTGCAGTCGATTTCGGAAATTCCAGTGCTTTTGCCCTCAATTTCTCTGATTTGTGGCTCAATTTTATCGTTTAGTTTCAAAAGACGTTTACTTTTCTTTGCAGTAATTTTTCGCAAAATAATGATTTGATTTTAGGATTAGTTCTGTTTTTATGAATTTGTTCATTTTGTAAGTTAATTTCAATATAACCTTGAAATCAATGGAAATCTGTTTATTTTCTTTGATTTTCCGATTCTAGTCATCAAATTTCGTTCCTTTTGTCGTTTATTTTGTAATTGATTTTGATTTTTGTGATCAGTATTTGTATCTGAATTACGACAAAATTCTGTTCTCAATTGAGTTCTTAGTTTTAAATAATTATTTTAGAAGTTTTGTTCTGATTGACAATCGAGAGGAACAGGACTTGGATTATGAAAGTGTGAGTTATTAACTGATTGTCGGATCTTTTTTTCAATCAGTTATCAGTGATTCCCAATAATTGATTTGTTTTTAATTTTAAATATTGGATAAGAAATTCTGGTGAATATCGGTTTCAATAAACAGTTGTAATATAAATAATAGATTTGTTTGTTGTTTAAATTTTTGAAATAATAGTTATTTTCCGTTAAGTTTGTATATAAATAACAGTTTATTGACTGTCAGTTCATTTCTTTTTGAAAAATGGCCTTATTTTTAATGCTTTTGACTAATTTTCGGCCTATTTTGGTGCAGTTCGTAGATATTGGCGAAGATGTGTTGGTGCCTGATGACTTCACTGAAACAGAGTTGAAGTCAGGCATGTGGTGGCGGCACCTCATGGCCGGTGGTGTAGCCGGTGCTGTTTCTCGGACATGTACGGCACCCTTGGACAGGCTTAAAGTTTTTCTACAAGTATTTAATTATATTTTTGTTTTTAATATCGAGTACTAATTAAGGTCTGTCCCCTTTTCAGGTTAGAGGAGCAGAATTTCATGGTTTGGGTCTCTGTTTGAAGCATATGTTACAAGAAGGGGGCTGGACCTCACTCTGGAGAGGCAATGGTATCAATGTGTTGAAGATAGCGCCCGAAAGTGCCATTAAATTCATGGCTTACGAACAGGTATTTCACTTAAGTGTGAGTTTTAGAACAAATTATGAAATGTTTGTTTGTCTTCCTTTTAGGCAAAACGTGTGATTAGAGGCAATTCCAATCGGGAACTTCATATGTATGAAAGGTTTTTAGCCGGTAATTGACGTCATTCCCTCTTATATACCATTTTTGGCTAACTTTTGTCATTTGTTTTGAAGGTTCGATCGCCGGAGGAATTTCTCAGTCTGTGATATACCCGATGGAAGTGCTTAAGACTCGACTCACACTTCGAGCCACCGGTCAATACGGAGGAATTTTAGACGCGGCCAAAAAGATCAGATCACAGGAAGGCCTCAGAAGTTTCTATAAGGGATATCTGCCTAATCTTTTGGGTATTATTCCATACGCGGGCATCGATTTAGCGGTTTATGAGGTATTTTCAAATGGAAATCATCTTTTGTGCCATTCTTTACCTTTCCTTTTGAAGTCATTTTTAATTTTGATTCTTTTTGTAGACATTAAAAAAAATATATTTAAGACATCACTCAATAGAAGAGGACCCTGGTATTCTAGTTTTGTTGGCCTGCGGCACAATCAGCTCTACATGTGGTCAGGTGACCAGCTATCCATTAGCACTGGTGCGGACTCGCCTTCAAGCACAGGTCGATAAGAAGCAAACAATGGTCACTCTATTCCGTAATATATGGGCGTCAGAGGGCTTTGTAGGACTTTATCGGGGAATTACACCTAATTTTATGAAAGTAGCGCCGGCTGTTAGTATTAGTTATGTTGTTTATGAGAACACTCGTCGAGCACTGGGAGCCAGTATGTCCTGATTCGTAACCACTGGTGCCGTTTACGTGGGACGGACCGCACATTTTAGGACACTTTTAACGATTATAATAGAAATACATTATTTATGATATATTTTTGGAATATTTTCCCTAAAATTCAGTGCAAATATCGGATATATTTCTCAATTGTTATAAATATTTGACAATAATTTCCAGAAATTCATTATTTAATTAACGACTTAAATGAATGATAGATATAATTATCTATTTTTAGGAATAAATTTTTTATTGTAATTATTGGTTACTTTCTCTCGACTTTTGTTTGTTTTGTTTTCTCCGATCTTTGGCTCTCTTTTTGTGATTATTTTCAGTGATTTTTGTGTTTTTTATTCGCGTTTTTCAATGTTTTTCATGTATTTTCCAAATAATTTCAGTCATTTTCTCAAATTATTATTCAAATTATAATTAATTATAAATATATTAATTATTGGATTAAGAATTGAATGAATGTGTTATTCATTGGATTTTTAAAAGCATTTGTCATTTAAAAAAGCATTTGAATTATTAAAATAATATTCTGTGCCTTTCGATCTACAATTGCATCAATTTTTATCATTTAATAATCGCTAAATATTTCATAGCATCTCATTCAATTGATCATGCCAAAAAGTAATACGGTGTTGTCTTGGCAAAAATCAGGGATATTTACTTAAATGGTCAAATTAAAAAAAAGACATTTCAAGTTTAAATAATTAGCTCTTTTCAATTCAGATTCAACTTTGATGTGTTTGAGTCGACAGTAATAAACAGTTTATATTTGAATTAAATGCAAAGTTTTATTTAATTTGAATTTTCATTTAGAATTTATTGATAAAAAAAACCATAAGCCATTTGATTCAGGATCAGTTATATTTGTTTTGGAACATCTGAATAAAATTTCTTGTACCATCGTCGAAATCCTTTTAGATCGACCTCGTTCTTCATTAAATTTGGATTCTTTAAATATTTCTTATTGTTCAGAACCATTACGTCTCTATCCATCTTTAATTATCGAGATAATTTAATTGATAATTTTTGCAAATCAAAAGTAACCTGCTCTCAATAAGCAAGAGGCCAGGATTTCCGCACTCATAGTAGCGGTGGTTTACAAAGCGGTGTTCCAGAGGTCCTTCAGAGATGGCCGCCACCACAGAATGGACATTAACCTTGCCAAAAATTCGAACCCTGATGTGTGCCATAGCCGGTCCAATTAGAGTGGAGAATATGTTGTGAGTAATGTCCAAAAACCAAACTCGATATATGTCGTAAGTCATTAATTCAGACAAATACCAGTTTGAGAGGGGTCTCCATTTGGCGACTGTTGTGATGTCAACGTATTTGTGAACCAATTCATCCCACGAACCCTTCTTTACCGGATAAGAAACGATTGCTGGTGGCTTATGCAAAGCTGCATGATGCATTTCGTCGGCATTATTCTCCAATATGTCCTAGATAACATAATATGAATATTTATTTAAATTGAATCCATACCTGAATATGACAGTAGAAGGTGTGTTCCATTTGGCCTAAAAATATCCATCGCTTGCTTTCAATCTCTTCGATGGGTTTTATAGTCCACTCGGGTTTCTCTCCTTTTGAGTGATTCCATACAAAAATAAAATTGTTGACCTCATGACTGTCCCAAACTTTGATCTCTGCCTTTTCTGAATTGTCTATATTATGAAAGATACTTGCAAACCACTATTTATTAATAAACTAGTACCTTGATCTTGTAGTACGCCGGTATATTTTACCTCGTCATTGTATTTGAAGCCATGAATTGAACACTTTATCTCATCCCCGACAACGACAGCTCCGGTATCGTGTTTGGTTGTTAGGTGCTCACAGAAGGCATCCATAACACAAACTTTACCCGAAGCTCCTCTGAATGCAATCAAATGATTGCCAAAAGCAAAGACAAGCTTTACTTGAGTTGACTTCAGGTCCATAGACTCGAGAACTGGTAGCCATCCATTTGGGTAAAAAGGAGGACATTCTTCAGATCTGGTTTGAATGGTCCGCTCGTTATTGATGTGTGGTATCTGTCACCGAGTAATTTGAAATTTAAATTTAAACTCAGAGGCATAGATAGATCATACATCGACAGCGATCGCACAAACGATCGCAATATTTCAACATATTATATTAAAAGCAATTTGAGCATGATCAGATTGAATTCAAAATTCAAAAACAAAGTAACCAAACATTGTGAGAAGGGATAGATT
>JAQGCS010000220.1:0-29670 GCA_034702105.1 Fuscozetes fuscipes
ATCTATTAAATTTATATTTTGGTCGAGAGGCAAAAGTCGTCAATTTTTCCTTAAACTGGGGATAAATTAACTTAATTGAATTGAAATTATCCTAAATACAGTATAAGTCAAGTTCCATCAACCATACTAGCAAAAATAGTGTCTAATCTTTACGATACTTTATGAGTAGTTACAGAGGGTTTAAAAACTCTAGTTTTGTTGTATTTTGTTGTACTAAAGTTGAGTTTTCAAAGTAGGACAATTTAACTATGTTTGCTACTAATACCGTTAAATTGATATTTTTGGACCTTGATTATTTAATAAATTTATACGCAACTTTAACTTTGATAAATAGATGGTTGACTACATTCTTAAACATTTTTTAGACATTAAATACTTTTTATATCCGTCTCAAAGAATTTTTGGCTAATTTTAATAAATTTTTAATCAATTCAGTTCCTGTTTTTGTGCGAAACGACTTCTTTTAAAGCAACTAATAATTATCAAGTTAATTGTTAGTCCATTAGTTCTAATGGTATTTTGTTAATGGATATAATGGTCAGATGAAAAACAAGATCGAAAAGAGGCTTCCCTTCTGTCTATGCGATTGATATGCTATTAATGAATTGATTGGGTGTTCGGATAATTATTCAAATCAATGGTTAATTAATTAGTTTATATAATTAATTGTGACTATAGAGTGAAAAATGATAATTACTTATAGAAAACTCATTATTTTAAAAGATTTCTTTCCGATAATGAGATTTACGAGAGTTTAGTGGAGACCAGAATTAGTATTCATTTACCGGATAGTGATCTGAGAATTGGTCACCAATTCTGCCGCCGATATAATTGACGTGATTTAGTCCGGAGTGACTGTTTGCCAGACTAATGGTCAGTGGCTGTAGTGATGGCACCGGCGATGGCGAGAGACTGCCTGTGCTATTGACCCCCATTTGTTGATTGTATGCGTTTTTGCGCAAAGCGGACGCATATTCATCGCTCTGGCGGTCAATGAAGTATGTGTTGGTCGTTAGGTCCGGTCCGACAGGATTTACTTCAAAGACAAATGTAAAGTTCAATTTAGTTGAGAATCTCAACTTGAGATGAATATCACATTTAATTATGTGTTATGGTCATTGAGAGCACTGATCACTCACCAAGATTTGTGAACCTGGTGTTTGGATAGTGTTGTGACGGCGCTATGGCGTCATCGATCAAATAAGTGCTGATTCCGTGCGAATGTGTTGTCACAACTCCTGACGGAGAGATTTCCTGAAAAAAGTATCAAAAAAAACGTTTTTTATTTATTGTCGCTCTGATTGATGGCATAGTTTTTGACGGCTTTAGTATCGACTCTATTGAGAAGTGTATCGCAATCAGAGAGAGTGTGAGTGCAGTGTATATAACAAATAGATTTACGATTATATACAATAAAAGTGTAATATCTTCACAAAAAACTTTCATATAGAATGTTGTGGAGAGTTTTGTGACGGCCTGTGCTCTCTATTTATGACTGGCGTCAAGAAATCATTCATTTTATTTATAACCATTTCTTGTCGTTAGTTTTCAATTCTATTCTTCAATGAATCAAATCAGTCTTCGAGTGCGATAAGAATTGATCTAGGATGATTTTTCAATTTTAGTTTTGATATCACTTTTGTTATTTCTGGCAAAGTTTATATCAGTTCATAATAATGGGATTCTATAAATACCATCTAACTTATTATTAGGTGATTTTATATCATTTCCTAGAATAAATGTCATTCAAAAGGATAATCGAGTAAATATCGAGGAAGTAATTTGAACTGAATTTATAATGAATTTTCGGTTATATTCAGTTATGAAAAGTGAACGGAAGGATAGCATTGATTACTCGGAATTTCATCCGAACACAAATAAAAACCAAATTCCGTTCCGAAAGTCAATTGAAATTCCGCTTCAAATTAATTGCTTTTAATTATCAAATATTTTGGGAATTTTAGCCAAAAACTAATGAATTTGTGCCAAATATTTACCATTTCATAGTCGGTATGACCAGAGTATGCGTCCTGACTCTTGTTGTCATCCTCTTCGCTCAGAGATGTCTCATTATTGGACTTGTGATAGGCTGTGCTATTTGAGCTCTGGTACATCTCTATTGTTGTCTTTGAACTACCCGTTCCTTTGCTGTCGGTTCCGTCACTCTCTTTAATTAATTGGAAAATAAAATATAAGACTTATAGCAATAATGAACTTTTTGGACAATCATGGTAAAATGTTTAACGTATAATAAAATGAAGGACGAACTAAGTAAATGAGTTTGGCTAATTTTTTCAGCACTTACTTCGACACAATTTGCACAAACGCTCCAAAACTAATAGCATTGCAAAGAAATGATAGGAAGAGGACGGGGAGGAGAAAGTTAAATCAATTATTTAATTTAGTTAGATATCATTAATTATTGGGATTAAGTATGTTTTGTATTAGTTTCGCGAATAAAAAGTCTAATATTATATTATTTTGTTATATATTTAGGAATATTTTACCACAAATTACAGTAAACAATAGCCGCAGGAGTGGAGCGTTATCTACAATTATAATTACACTGATGAAAAAATGTTGACTTCCTTAAAATTAAATACTTTGATGAGAGGCTTGACTATCTCAGTTGGGGTGTGCAAGGGATACACACCCCATGTTTGGGTCATTATATTTGCGGCCAAATCGATACTAGACAGGAATTTATGGAATTTTGCTTGCAGTGAATCAGATGGATAATATTTCTGTAAATAAAAATCATCCCTGTTCATAAACTAAACTTTTTAAACTAAACAACCCCATCAAATGGCAGACCTTGCACATTTTTAATCTCAAAGTAGAAGAACTGGTTTGAAATGAGTATATATATAGAAGTAAATGATGGCTAAAATAAAGTGAATCTAAATATTGTTAACAAATTGCTCCAAAATTTGAATAAAAGTCAAAATATTCCGAATACTTTTTTATTCAGCAAAACTTTGCTTCAAAAGAGAGTGAAATAATAGAATAGAAGCGAAAATCATTTAAATTTATTCATTCGTAACAAAAGTTATTCTATTTTCTCCCCAACTCTTACCCAACAAATTGAATAAATGGGAAAACTTTTTAAATATGTGTTTTACTCAATTGTGTTGAGAAAGGGCTAAAGGTGTTTTTTAGCATAAGTAATACAATAATTAATTGCATTACTCTTTTTTACTCGCTCAATTCTCACTGAATTTCTCAAATGTTTAAGGCCTTCGACAAAATGCAGAGATTAGGAAAAGAGAATACAAATTAGTGTTTACTTAAGAATTTGGAAACTAATGACTCATATGTTTCTTAATTGTGTTACACTTTTGGCGGAATATAATTAATTATTCGTAAAAATCACTGATTCCTAAACTTCTGGCCATTTGTTTCTTTTTCATTAAATAAAATATGAGGTTCTAGGTTATATTACAGTGTTTATCGAATGCACAAGTTCATATTCACAAAGAGATAAGCAGTTTTAAGAGCAATGTTTATAAAAAAGGATGGTCAAGGGTGGAATTTTCAGAAGTTCCCCTCTATTCCCTTCGATTACCTTGGTTATCTCATCAATTGACTCACTATTTACAGGAGTAAATATCAAAAATCTAGTTTGTCTTCAATAGCACAAAGCTTAATATCTTAACTTGTACATTAAAACTCTGTACAATTATACCAATGATGAGAGCATTTATAATAGTGATAGAATAGATTTAGTGCGGAATACATACCCTCTTCATATCTCTTTCTCCTTCGCTTTCGTATACAACAAATGACTAAAACCTTGAATTGAATTCAAAATTAATGACTTTTTGAGTCACTTTTGGAAAATTGTATTTTTCTTACGATATTAAAGAGAAGAAGACCACTGCCTACTAGAGATACGATGACAATTAGCTTGGGAATATCTCCCGCGTGTTCCTGAAGGACCTTTGAGATAATCTTTTCAGTTTCTGTGACCGGAGTTTCTGTAAACACAAAGCATTTTGTGAGCAAAACATGAAATTTGAGACTTGTTTTGGACATACCTTTGAGTGTTTGTGCTTTCACGATATCTGAGGTGAAGTCCGACTGTCCCTTCTCATTAATTGCCTGAACACCGAATATGTATTCCGTGTCTTCGTTCAAACCAGTGATAAGTATTTGGGTTGAATTCGTGGGAAAGACATCACGATAAGAATAGGACGGATCGGAGCTGGCAGTGGGTTTGTACCGCACACGAAAATCTTGGCCTAACCCACCGTCGAAGCCAGGTATCCAACGGAGTTGTACTGAGGCGGCTGTGATGTTGATCACTCTCAGAGCGAGGGGTGAGTCCGGTTTGGATGTTCTGTTCAGTAGAATTGTGATGGCATCGAAGCCGAGCTCATTTCGGGCTAAGCACTCGTAGGCCCCGTAGTCAGTGCTCTGCACTGCTGTTATAGTGAGCACTGTTTGATAAGTGACCAAGTCTAATTGTTGTGTCACATCCACTATATATTTGGGCTCTTTTTCTGTCAGATCCTTTGGTTTTTGTTTGTCATCATCTGATGTGGTGGACAGTATCTGTCCCTCTCTTGACCATGTGAATGTAACATTAGGAGCACCCTGTGCTCTACAGTAGAGTTTACCAATAGCGCCGTTGTCGCTTGCTGATTTTGATATTATGGGTGATCTGTCGATAATTGGTTTATCTGTGGAACAGAATAATTAGAAAATGATCAAGAAGCTCATTAAAAGTTCTAATAGAGAAAGCAACTTTTAATTAAGATTGATTTGAGACCAAGATGCTTAATTAAGAAGTCTTATCATTTTATATGTGAATTTATTTTCTTCTTCAGAATTGATTGAAATTCACTTTTTATTCAAAGAAAAAGAGAAAAATATTTTATCACTTGTTTTGATATTTTTATTAAACAAAGATATTTTCGACATTAGTTGAGACACAAAAAGAGAAAAGAAGTGAAACTAAATTCACTCAACAAAAGCCTAAATGTGTTTATAGTTTAACACACTTTCGAAAGAAAAGAACTTTAAGTAAATTATAAACGAATCTGTTTTTATCGCTTTTGGATTTCATGCAGAGATGTCCAGACTCTAAATGAATTATTCGCAGTCACAAAACTATCCTTGATTATAAATCACTTGTGAAAGCCATAAATGTTAAAAAAACTGTTCTAGAACTATTTTACTGTTTTTGTAGAATTTTCATTTCAAACAATAAAATAAAAGAACATTAGATGAGATTTTTATCTTAGGAATTAGCGAGCTCCTCAAATTCAGGAGGTGTCAAGGTGGGCTATAAATTTTCTTAGTAATTATAAAGGTCAACTCAAGTTTTTCTATAGTAGAAATTGACCATTTTGGTTTAAATTTCAGTTTAAATAAAGTTCTAGGGTTGATTTGGCAAAAATTGCGATCAAACTAAACGTGGGGGTGTCTTCGGGGTATCACCCTCTTGAGCACTCCTGTTATTACTATAGACATCACTGAAGAGCCGAAGAACTCTACTTCTAAACTGAAATTAAATGTTTATCGTATTTGCAGGGTTTTATTTTTTGGTTATCTTAAGGGAAGTTTTCTTTCAAATTGAATTCTAATCCAATTGCCAGTAATTTAATCATCAAAATGTTTAGGGAATAAATTCTTGGAAATAGAGTTGGGTTTGATAAGTGATAAGAGCATATTTACAAATATTCCACTTAAAGCTTCACTAAAATATTGATTTAAAGTAATGAAAAGCGAAAACATTTATAAACTGATTATACGAATGTTGAGAAAAAAAGTTCGTAATTTTTGATTTTAAAATACTCTAAATTCTTGAAAAAAATAACAAGAGTGAAAATCTGAGAACTTGTTATCTTGGTTTATTAATGAAAGACTTACGTAACACGAGAAGAGTGGCCACTCTTGTATCGCTTTCTCCCACTCCGTTATTGGCCACACATTCGAATGATTGGCCCGAGTCTTGAAGACTGGCGTTGTATATGATAAGAGTGCCTTTGAGGCTCACCTGGCTGCTAGCCTGACTAGTAGTGGTGTCGATACCTTCCACCGACACCCGCATGCGGTCCGAGTCGATAGGTTGAGTGGAAGTGGCATCCGATTCATTTCGATATCGTCGACGCCATGTGATTGTCGTATCGGTGGTGGGGTTGGCGTCAACGTTACACTCAAGAAGTGCTGTGGCGCCCTCGTCAACCATTATGAGCTCATTGATTTTGATTATTTGTGCTGGATCTATTATTCGAACATTGTAACATTTCAATTTATACATATTTTAAGAATAAATCTAATTTATAACAGACATTACCAAGCTCATTCAAAATAATGAAGGATCAGAAAAATGAGCCTAATTTCTCAAGGGTGTATTCTAAGTCTTACAAAACTAATGTCATTTTAAGTTTTTCCCCCTTGGTAATGCCTGACTTATAGCTCTGATTTATATGACATACAGTGAACATTGATTTTGACGGCGGTCTCACTGCTACCCAACTCATTGCTGGCATGGAGTTTGTAGAGCCCAGCATCTTTTCTCAATATGCCAGTGATGTTAAGTATGGGTCCAATACTTTGAAATCGATTGCTGTCAATACCAGTAGAGTTGGCTGTGCTCTCACTAGAGTCCAATAGTCGCGACCATTTATATTGAATTTGCTGCGGATTTCCTCTCGCGGTCAGATTGATGGCAGATGACTGGCCTTCAACCAAATCGAATTGAGTGAGCGGTGAGTTGAGAAATTCGGGCGCATCTGATCAACAAAAACAGGTTAAACTCTGATTGAATGTGAGTTTGATCATGGTAATTACATTGTATGCTTAGAGTAGTGGCGTCGTGCACAGACTGCTGCAATATTTTGTTGGTGGCTGTCAGACCAAATTGTGTCAGTTCACGCATTTATAGTCAACAATTGAATTACCTTGACATGTTAGTACTGTGCCGTCATCGTTGCTTGTTACATTGAGCTTCAGAATGTTTCTGGTTGTTTTGCCTCCGTAGAGGCCGTCAATAATACCATCTTGGTGGCCGTTGAGAAGGAAGCCATCCCTCCACCATGTCACTACTGATTCCGGGTTAGAGCTACCCGTCTCGCAGACCATCTCTATCTGACCGCCGGCTTTGGGCTGTTTTGGACTCATTTTGATATATACACCGGAAGGAGGGACTGAATAATTGCAAAACAATTGAGGAGGGGTTCAATTTTGAGGACATACTTACAGTGAACAGTTAACTGGACGGTTGCAATCAACGGCTCAATTGTGGCCGAATTGCTTGCTTCACATCTGTATTGAGCGCCATTATCACTGTCTTTGGTTATTATGGCTGAAATAAAAAGAAAACCAGGGTTACTTTCAGTTCAAATAATTTAAAATGTTTTGAAGGCATGTGTTTATATTCGGGGGAATTACTCGTATTATACGAGTCGTATATACATTTGAGAAAACTTAAAAGTAAGTAAAACTGCCCCTGTACCTAAAATACTGCTAGTTTGACCTGTGTTATAAAACTTTTAATATGATAAGGTGTTGACAAACCTAATTCATTGGAGACCACGTTGCCATTAGTAGTCACTTGAGTGGCGTGAGTCACCTCTGTGTCGCCTTTAAACCATTTGAGTTGACACAGAGGGTTACCCCCATTACATACGCAGGTGAGCCGCTGAAGAGCACCCGCTCGTATGGAAGTGCCTTCTGTGTAACCGAATATGTTGGGTGGGTCGGGCGCGTAAAGAATATTGAGGACGGCTGTCTCCACTATTGTCTCTCCCAGTGCTTGATTGATGGCATAACAGGACAGCATTTTCATATTCCTGTCCTGTGGGGTAACTGTGACTGTCACGTTAGCCGAAGTGATCCAACCACCGGACGGATCAGCAGTAATACTGTTGCTGGCAGTGACAGGTCGGCCATCAACTACCCAACTGAGCTCAGATGGCGGGTTACTTCGTTCTGTACGACAGGTCATTGTGACCGTATCGCCCGCTTTGGCCTCTTTGGTGCCGTTGATGACGACTCTTGCCGGTGCGAAGTGCACCTGTAGTTTGATCTCTGCTACCATTGGGGTGAGTGTGATGCTGGAGGAGGCGACGCACCGATAAACCGCGTTGTTGTCGGAGGCGTCCACTACAAAGGTGTGGCTATTGGCTGATTGTCTGTTGGCAGTAGTGGTGAACGAGAAGTCCACCTCTTCGTCGTTCTTATACCAGACCAGTTGTGCCAATGGATTGCCACCAATCGATTTGCACACCAGTGTTAGGGTATCGCCCATTCGTACGGTCTCTCCTTCCGTATATCCGGTAATTTCTGGTTGACCTGCAATTGAAGCGATGGAACAATTAATCATTGATCCCTGCGATGATATTTTGCAAGTTTATTATTAAAAGTGAGTACAAACCCGGAGGATATAATACGGATAGAGTGAGAGAATGTCTCATAGGCGCTAATAAGGCAGTGTGAATGGCTTCACACGTGTAGACCACCCCATTGTCTTCTGCGTGAGGACGGAGTTGTATCGTTGACTTCGATACCGAGTGTGACGAGTGCTGACCATTCGATGTCAGCTCATTGTCGGCATTCGCCAACTCTTTCACCACAACATTGTCTGCAATCGAAACAAATTTTGAATTTTTCAAAAAGAGAGAGAGAGAGAGAATTTTACAAACTGTAATTGTTTAAAATTTATAAAAAATTTATTGTAAAATAAAAGTTGAGTTAATTATTAATACAAATATCGAGCTCTTGCTAAATTTAAAATTATGTTTTTAATTTTTAGAGAGAGACCAGGGTTTTTTAACTGTTTCTTTATATAATAAGCAATATCATACTTAAATTGATGACTTACTTGGCCTAGAGCAAGAATCAATAGTTATTTTTGCTTGGAATGTTTCATTTATTAAATTAGAATCATAGACAATTATAATAAATTTAAAATCAACGATTCCATGCATGTCTCACATTTGATCAAATTTCATCGTTCAATTGCTGAGAAAGTAATTAAAATGTTGATCAAGTTCACTTTTAACGCTCATATAAGCTCTTTATTTAATGGGATTTATTTGAAAGAAAATCTCCAAAAATATATTTCCATAATTTAGAGTAAAAAATGCGATAAAAATGTTTTTTTGACACATTCTTAGGGCTTATGACTAAAGTAAACGAACGCATAAAAAATTATTTAATTTTCTAATGAATCTATGAAAATATGAGCTAAACGTTGCACTCATTCAAAGGCATAAATTGAATTAATAAAGTATACAATTATTGGATCGATAGCTCGCATCTCATTATGATTTCATATGAGAATTGCCAGGGTTATCAACAAGTCAATTTGAACTGATTCATTTTTAAAAAAAATTATTATTAGATACAGTATGTAGTATTGTAGATATTCTATAATATTCTTTGAGAGCCCAGATCACAAGGATGCAATTTCAATTTGAGAGCATTAGTGTGTGTTTTTGTGATAAGAACTACTCTGGGTATTTCTAATTTGCATAGCAAACAATATTCTAACAAAAAAAGAGACAAAAAATATATTAAACTATAGTAAAGAGAATTTATAAAACTGTGTAATCATTTAATCACATGAGAAAACAAAGTGAATAATGAAAAATAATTTTCCAACACTTTTGTTATGACTTTACTCACACATCAATGGATGTGCTCTTCAGTGACATTAGATTCTATGCAAATATGGATTTTTTAGGGCAAAAATGGAATATTTGGCTCATATTCCAAATAGTCTTATGATTAGACACTCAGAAATGTTTTGTAGTAAAAAATACAATTATCAATCAGCTTTTCTGATTGCATAAAAATGTGATTGCTAGACTATTTTAGGAATTTGAGCTATCAATATTATATTGGATAAGAACATATTTTCCATTTGAAAACTAATTTTAAGATAAAATAGTCATTAATTGGAGGTTTTTTTTGCAACAATTTGGAAAATTTAAATTGAACTTCTAAGTTTTAAGCATAAGTCTTCACGCCGAGAAAAGTTGTTCGAACATTTCTAAAATTGTCAGATAAGGACATTTAATTGAAGTGCAGACATACCTGTTCTTAATTCGACATTCTTTCTGAACCATTTGATTAGTGCGGATGGTTTACCGCCGGTTACCATACATTCCAAGTCGAGCGATTGACCCTCCTTCACTTCTACCTGAGTTTGATTTGAGTGGCCCACGATCTCGATCGAGGTCGGAGGTACTGTCAAAAAATAAGCAAGATCAATAAAACGAAGCTATTAATATGGATTAATAAAATTAATTCCATCCGATTTAATCAAGGGTAATTTAAATAGATTATAATAACCCCAAAAAAAGAAACTTGAGGTAAAAAAATTTGAAAGTTTATTTTAAAATTGAATTTTGAAGTTTAATGAACTCTCACTTTTAAAAGTGTATTAAAACAAATAAATTGATTGAAGGTCTCACTTATCAGTCAATCACTATTTCATTACAAATCTCATCCCACGAGTCATTCATACACTTAATTCATAAGTTAAGTTAAGAACGATTAGTGTAGGAAAGGGTAGTACTTGTGCCTGAAATTATCAAAATAAATATCATTTAATTCTTATCAGGTTATATAAGCCTTAAATATAGTATGCTGGATGAATTTATATAATTTCACTTTAAAAGTTAAGTTCACTTAATAATGATATTCTGCTTTTGGTTCTTAGAGTGATATTTATTTTTTATACTCCTTTTACTTCACTTTTAAGGATAAAAACTTTTTTCTAAACATAAAAAATATGTTTTAAGTTAAATACGAAAAATAAAAACCATTTTTCTCTTCTCTTTACTAATGGATTGAACGAAATTCTGGGCTCTTTTTCTTGTTTTTCGGGTAAAAATATGGTTATAGCGAAACAATCTTTTATTTTTGTGTCAAATCTTTTTCGCAGAATATTCTTTACACTCTATTTAAGTGAAAAAATTATTATATTTGCCATAACTTTATTATCAAACCTTAAAACACAATAAAATGTTTTACAATATTCTCTAACAATACGATTGATGCGAATCACTGCTCAAAGATGTGATCTCATCATAACATGCATTTCTTTTAGGGATTGACAGCTTTCGCTTGCTCAGTTTGTAAAAAAAGGTCCGTAAACTCGTCTATTTCAATGAGGTCATTGGTCTAATCCTCATAGTTTTCTCTGAAACCCTAAGAGATGTGGTAAAATGATGAAAAATGCCACAACCTTCTACTGAATTTATAATATATCCTGCTTAAATTGCAATTTCAGTAGCTATTTTGACCTATTTTGTCCTAGTAAAGTTTACCGACACTCGCAACTCAGGGAGGTTTGGTTTTTACCATCTTCTTTGCGGATGTTTATTCGCACAAAAACATTAAATGGACTTACTCAGAACAGTTAGCTTTGATGTGGCTCTTATAGGCTGATAACCGCCGGCTCCCGGCCCAACCTGTCGTACAAAAGATAAGTTGATTGGAGTTATTATGAGTTAATTATAAGTAAAGTCTTTATTCAGAGATTATAAGTCTTAACAAAAGAGAAAATAAGTATTTCTTTTGTTTTTGATCTGAGATAACAATTGTCTGATTGTTATGTTATTTGACGTAATGTTTAGCGCAAACACAACTCAAGAGAAGAACAGAATCTCATATCAATTCCGAAGTACTTGTGATTAAGACTTATAACCATTTGAGCGAACGATTAGAGGCTGAGCAAGTTCAGGTTTGCTTACTAGATAATAAGATATAATTTGCAAAACTCATTTTCAGATATTCAATTTTAATTTAATTGGTTGGTTCGCGAATGAGCTCTTATAATTTTCAATTGAGTAATTAAATAATTAAATAATATTAAGCTATTATCAAGCAAGTTTTGTAATCGTATTCTAACCGAATAATTGTTTAAATCTATAATGAAATCTAAAATTCAATGAATGTATTGAAAAATGTAGCGATGCTCAATTTATTCAACTTATTTCCGAGTTCAATATTCAATATACCTTTTGGCGCCAATTCCAATAATCTGCTAGAGGCAAATTATAAAGTAATACAACATTTGTGCTGGTAAATGCTCTAAATATCATTAATTGTAATCTAATCACTGAGTATTTTATTTAAACTTAACTTCTATCGAGTAATATAAAATTTATCTTGGCATCAAAATGACCTTTTAAGTCTTAAAATTTAAGACATTGAATCTAAAATATACACAACTGTAGTAAAGTGTATTCAAAGGATGGATATTATATGCAATTATTGTATTCTTGCTATTAATGGCAATAACGAAAACAAACGAAATAATAGGAAATTGAGATTCTTATGTGAGCACCGATAGAGTCACCGGTGCAAGAATTGTGATCGTTTATCATCCAAGGAAATTGGCTTTCATTACAACAGCACTTCATAATAGTAAAGGGTTTGCCATTATTTCGGTTCACTGAAGAAAATACTGGTAATGATTGTAATAAATCACAGTTTTGTTTGAATTCCCTATAAATATGTTTACAAACTCTGATTTATAGTCGTCTTATGTTTTTCCACAAATAAGTTTTCAAACCCCACTTTGAAATACTAGAACTAAAGGTAAGAAACTCTAGCCATCATTGACCTAGTAAGTATTTTTGTAGTTGTCATGGATACAATTTTCAAGAAAATGGATAACAAATCATTTTTCGATAATCATTTTGAATTGTGAAAGGCTTACTTTAAAAGCTCTAATAATAATAGTTGATGTTCTTGGTCATCTCAATTTATGTGAGCAAATCAATTACCTGGCACTGGAACTCTCCATTATCCTCATTCTTGGCGTTTACTATTAGGAGGTTATGTACTCCAGAGTTGGCGTCTCCTGTCATCGAGTATCTGATAAAAAATATCGACACAAACATTAATTCAATGATACAAACAATGTATAAAAAGTCAATCGATGAGAATATTAGTGATTGATCTAGCTATTAATCAAATTTTATCTATACTTGATCAGAAGATAAGAGAATATTCTATTAAAATTATGTTCGATTTTGTGCATACCTTTCATATCCAGGAATATTTCTATCGAATCCTGTGAAAAAATTGATTTAATTATTATAATTTATTTGAAAATATCAATGCAAGTAATCATGGATAATTTGTTGTGGGTTTTGCATGGCAATCTCAATTATTTTAATTTGAATTGATTATATAAAATACTTAAGCTTCAAATCATTGCTAAATTCAAATTAATGATTAAAAATTACATGAGCATTTTAAATATAGATTTTGAAGGAATAATAAGCATTTGTGTAAACTATCCAGGATATTCTGAACATTCAAAGAAACGAATTGAGTTTTAGAATATTTTTTGTATATTTTCATATGATTTAAGCAAAACCCCAAAAATAATAAATGGTTTCGTAATTACTCTATTAGTTTATTGTAAACTGTGTTTAATATTCAAACAAATGTTTTGTTTAATAAATGTTTTTTCACATAAGAATAAAATGTTATTTAACTGAATATATAATTTAGTTATAAAATAATTATCATTAGAATCGCCTCAAAAATTATCTCAAAGGCATCGAAGCGTTTCGAAAATTAGTATTCTTTCAAAAATGGACCAAATGCTCGATGAAATTGTTTTATCCGCTAAATAATTAATTAAGCACACATATGGTTTTAATAGATGAAATGCAGGGGTGTGCAAGTACATTCTTCACGCAAAAATAGCTACTGAGAAATTAAAAAAAATTCACACCTTAAAATTATACTTGAAAACACACCCGTTTCAGTTACCTCAAGAGACTGAATTGAATGGAAAACCTAGGGTGTATTTAAATAGTAGTTATTTAGGTTACTCTCCCGTGTGCATCCCTAATGAAAGGCTTAAGCTGCACTATTAAGAAAAGATTTGAATTTACCAGCTTAGTTTTAAATTTAAAATGATAAAAACAATTTCAAATTCATGTAGCACAGTTTTGAGGCTCAAACTTTAAATCCGCTGAAAATTATTGTTATTTTTCATGTTAATCGTGCAATTTTGAAATATTTGTTATCTATTTCAGTACAGTTTACGAATATTAAAAATAAATGAATCTTGAAATTCGACTGAGAATATTAAAGAGGATTAGGATCAATATCCCAGAGTATTCTAGAGCTCTATTGAAGACTTGAACGACCTTTTTCCTCTCCTTTTATCTTTTTATGGCATAACAACACAAATCTCAAGAATATATGAAAAAAGTCTCATTTGTGTGAATGTTTGCGATTATGTGATGTGTATAACAGTTTGCAAAAAAGAGTAGAGATATAGAGAAGAGTCGAATGAAAACACAATTAGAAAGTTATGCATAACTGAAGACATTTGTTGTCCATAAGAATCAAACGGAAACACATAGACATCGACACAAACAGTCAAACAGAGAGACTAAGAAAGAATAAAAAGATGAATAGCATAGCATTTCCACAGTTATATGTTTGCCGTTTGTGTGACACTACCAGGATTTCATCGACTAAAAGGCTCAGAATAAATGTCTTCGTAAAAGTCCTGGCACATTTCGCTTCAATTGATTTATAGCTCGGATCGAATTTTTATTCGATTAAAGAGAAAATGTTGATACTTTTGGCTGAATTTGAAATTTTCTTCAAATCCTAAGTGAATCGAATGCAGGAAAATTGACCCGCTTTTGAAGCAAGCAACACTTCAATAAATTTAAAAACAAAACAATATTGATCTAGGGCTTGATCATCACACGCATAATGCTATAGAAGTGAAGTCATTATTCTCTTTCTTGTGCTACAAATCTATCATTTTCTATAAACATTGTGTTATTATTTCGGACAACAATTCTAGTGATCAGTTGTCTGTATATAAATTCGTATGTTTTTCGGGATCTCTTCTTATATAATACAAACAATATTCGGAGCAAATGTGGTGTCATTTCTTATATCACATCCCATTTCCGGACACTTTTTACTTGTTATTTGCTCGACTGGAACAACCATTTTTGTAGCTCTTATTGTGTTTCATAACTTTTTCATTTATGACTGAGACTACATTCACGACACTCACGATTCCACTGCAATGGCTCTGTGTAAGTGTAATTGCTAATTTGGATTTGCTATCAAGAACATTCTTCAGCTGTGAGTAAGACTTTTCTGTAGTCAAGAGAGATATGCCTCATATGCTTTACATACTATAGAAGTGGTTTTACCAAAGAATTGAGACCTAAATCGAGGCTTTCTTTCATATAAGAAGTTATTATATTGAAATTGATTTGAAAATACATTCTGTATTCCTGCTAAAATCTACTTGAAATGAAGAGAGCCGAGACCTGTCAATCTAGCAAAAAATCTACTAGATATGGAGAATAAACCTTGGACATATACTTTTACTTTTCATTAAGACAATTTTTAATAAGGAAAATATTCTTTGTCAAATCTTTAGAGATCTGACTTGAATTGGTTATGATCTTTGAAAATATTAAACTTTTTATTTCTGTACAGGGATTCGAAATTAGAATATGATCTAGTGAATTGTTGTGATTGTAAGACGTTGGAAGAGATCGATGACTAAACTCCCAAAACCACTAAAAAAATAAAATATTCGTCTCATTTGAATAATACTTTTGGATCGCAGACAAGAATTATAATAAGGGATTTGTTTTTCTCTTATTTTGCTTATATTCACTCAAACATTGATTTTGTGTTATGAAAGAAGACTACGAACCGATTCATACAAACATTCACTTCAATGAAAAAATTGATATTAATTCTGTTCAAACAAATTTTGAATTATTATTATTTGAATATAAAATTTTTCGCTCAACTTATGTGAGAAACGAGATATCAATGAATTGAAAATTCAAATGATATTCAAATTGGATTCAACTATGAGACCAAATATTTCGAGAAAATGTCAGCAAACTATACGGTGATTAATGAACTTGCTAAATAATTGTCGATAGAATCGTGAAATAATTTTCCGTTCTAGCAAATTAATCGACATAAAACAAATTATTATAAAACTTGAGATAATTTTACCATGATTATTAGCCAAATAAATGATAGCTAGCTATTTTTTCGAGTGCTTATAAACAAAGTAAAAATATTCGACCGAAAGGCGTTTGAAAATCATTTTCATATTTATTGCAACAAAAAGTAAATATAATGTTTAGAGAAGTGCTAAAAGCAAACGAAACTCAAATCTAATGACTTATTGCGAGCACTGGTTTGAGGCCATTCCAAGTCAACTGATTCTATAAAATATGGATATATTTCTTCGTTTTTATCTTTCGTTGAGGCAATCAAATATTTAAGGCATTGCCTTGCAATAACAATTATTTGGCCAATAATACCTTGAATTTTATTTTTAAATTAGGATAAGATCAATTTTAAAAACGCTGTACTTATTTGATTATTTTAAGTGATTCATACTAGGTAATTTGTTTAAAAATGTCGATTGGTCAAAATTAATTATTTAAAATAAATATTAAATTATTCGTGCTTGAAATTTGTTAAATAAATAATGTATCGTAAGAATGTCATAAATATATTAAAATTAGTCAAGTAGAATTAATTAAATATTTTTCGGTGACGAGTAATAAAATAGTTACTTTTTGGTGATATATGATTAAGGTTAAGGAACTGATTACTTTATGTGGGGGTGGATTCAAATATATTTGAATGCTATCAAATGGTTTATTTTAAAAACAAATTTAATTTTACGTCAAAATCATGAGATAATGAAATCTTGAAAATCATATTAAAATATTCATGAATTTTGAGTGAAATTATTTGAAACAAATTATAAGTAAAAGTATTCACATTTTGATTAAAATAAATAGAATTCGTGGAAAAATTGAAGCAATTTTATCTACGAATAAGTGGTTTATATGAATGATATGAAGAGATTTCGTAATTCCTCAGAATATTCTATGTTTGGCTATAATTATATGTTTTGATGGTTTAGAACGACATTTGACTATAAGTTCGCCAATCAATATATGCCTTCCCCTCACTTCACATCTCAATCTTCATCTATTATAGTGAAAGAAATACTAAACTACTAGT
Organism: Fuscozetes fuscipes; assembly: GCA_034702105.1. Classification (NCBI taxonomy): domain Eukaryota; kingdom Metazoa; phylum Arthropoda; class Arachnida; order Sarcoptiformes; family Ceratozetidae; genus Fuscozetes; species Fuscozetes fuscipes. The sequence goes on from JAQGCS010000220.1 coordinate 17,026, forward strand.
GCTCTTCGCACACATACACATCACAACCAGTGCTCTATTGTTCTGCTGATGGAATCCTATCTATCCGTTAGGACGAGACGATCACAAACAAAATGCGATTTTTCCCCTCAACCAGCAAATGTGTTGTGCTGTGCTATGCTGTGCTGTGTGTGTGAACTGTAGTCTGTGAAGTGTCGGCCGCTCCACAGCTTCAACAGATCAGACAATTGGATCGCAATATTCAGTAATTACTTTAACGGAATAAATGTGTGGAAAAAGTGTTTAGAAAATAGAGTTTTCGTACAGTATTTGAGTGAAGCGTCGAATGAGAAGCAGTTCTTCATTTAATACAGACTTTCATTCACTTCACTCCTTATCCACATTTGAATTAATCGAATAATATTCAAATAATCAAATCATCTGCCGTTCAATCTTAGATCACACTGTTTATGGCAAGATAAGATTTATTTGTTATTAAATGTGATACTTTCTCATGACGAATGAGTGAAGATGGTTTAGGGATGATCCCTGCTAATGCACGTTAGAAAATAGGGGTCGGGTCACACATCGATTTGCATAAGCGTATAGACCAGACATTTATCAATCGATAGCGAAAAATATGAAATTCCTATAAAAACTTAAAAGAGTTTTGTGTCAATCAATGAATTTATTTTAACGGAAATCTATTAAATAGAAAAATAAAGAATTCTCTAACAATTCAAGCAAGATCCTATGAAAACACATTTGCAATACAATTTATTTTGAGTGAAATTTATACAAACTATCTTGATTATTTATATGCAGGTGAAAAATAAATAGAGGTTTTGATAGAAATGCTGTTTGACTAAATATAGTATGTATTGCTTTGAGAATAAGGGTGGCCTCACTTCTAACCTATTCTATAGCTCATAAATATTTATGTAATTGCTAATAGTCGAGGCAAAAGTTTGATAGTTTATTTCAGTAGTTGAATAAAAATTCAAATCAGAAAAACTGAATTTAAATTATTATAAATCAGAACTGAAAGCAGATATCAAACAAATAAATACAAAAATTATTTTCTCTTTGCATTCGTTTCAAATATAGATAATTACAATTAAATTACTATAATTTAAAAATAATATTGAATTCATATTCGATAAGATGAGCGAGGATATAAATATCAATTGTATCGATTACGAATTTCTTATGGATAATCTAAAAAAGCCATTGAATTGAAAATGAGGCCGTAATCGAGTCTCTGATCATCTGTTTACAAGATCTCGATTTACAATAACTTAAAACTTGGAAATATAAAAATATCACCTTAATAATAATGCACAGAATATTTATGATTATAACCTGCTTTGAGTGTGTTTTACCCTTTCTATTGTGTTGTAAATAAACTTTATTCAAATAAACATAACAGCCTAATTTAACAACATAATGGTTTCATGAATTTGAACTTCGAGATTTTGAATGCTCACGGCGTGTTTGTATTGATTCTTGGCTATTATGGTACAAACGTACACAAAGAAAACACATTAGATTTTCGTTGAAATTGTGATTGAAATTCAGTACACATTTATTATTAGTGAGTGGGCTCTCAAATGATAACTAAACGCTAATAATAATCAGTTAAGTATTGGTTATCACATGAATAATAAATATTTTATATTTTCCACTGTTTTTATCAATCATTCAAATGGAGTGTATTTTTCAGAGCGGAGAATGAAATATGAATTTCGATTAATTATTCATAGCGTGAATCCTGTGTGCAATCAAATGATAGCTGTGCCGGTTAGGCCACAATATGAGAGGGTTGGACAGCATATATACGATGGCCATACCTTTTAATGAAATGCGTTTTTCATTTATATATTATTAATTTTGTAAAATGTCACGGACTATATGGTCATACAATATTTGTAGTAATGTAACAATTAAAATTCACTAGAGTATATAATCGGCCGAATTTAAACAATTTCTACAAATCTATTACTATTTAAACATGGCAATCGTTGTGATTTAAAATTGATTGAGTTTAAAAATTGAGGAGTAAGTAAAAATAATATCAAACTTTAAATGGGTAAATTCAAAAATATAGAATACAATTGCATGATTCTTTGAGTGAATAGCAACATGAATATTTTAAAAATATCAGTAAATTTAAAATCTAAGCCTTATTTCCTTCTTTAGTCCGGAATTCAGAACCATTTGTATGAAAAATGGCTTAAAATTATTCAAATTTTTTGTTCGCATTTATTCTGTGATTTCAGTTCATTTAGTGAACAGAATTAATAGGAAAAGTGGGGAAAAACTAATTATTTTTTAGGGAGAAAACGTTCAGAAGTGGAGAAATGTCTCATTTATTTGTTTAACTCCGCGAATAGATTTTTCATTCGTGTCTGAATTGTATTCCCCAGTGGAAAGGGGCTACCAAGGAGTGACTAACAAGCTTATACTAACCAGCTATTAGTAACAAGCTTAAACTAAAAACTTTATTATTAAATCTCCGCTGGCTAATAAAATTCAAATTCATATAAAATTTGAAATTTAGAATATGGAAATTTTTAAATTTACGCTGCTAATGCAATTTGAATAAAATGTCCTTGTTGCCTTATATCCATAGGCTCTTGGAACATGATTGACTATTTTTTTTATTCTTTATCTTTGATTTAAACATTAGTAAACATCTATAAGAGAGGGAACGACTCAACGAATGCGAGTCTCGAAAAACAATTTATATTAATATATAAATTATTGGTGACTCTCATGAGAGACACGTCTTTGCAATTAATTTGTTCACAGCTGAAAAATCTTAGAGATTGTAAAACGACTTATCCCTCGTAGCCATCAATTAATTCAATTGAACTTACCTAGCTAGAAATTTGGTGTTCAAGTTAACTGTGAGAATTTAGAACTAATTCGAGTCATTGATAGATAGATAGAATCAGATCTCAAGGGAAACAAATAATAAATAATCGGAATAAACATTTCATTAAATTTTAATTCTCACTGGATATCAAAAGAAATGATCAATCTTATATTGAAATGCTTCTGATCATTCATCAGCTGAACAGTGAGAGCCATCACTAAAAGTAATATAGAATTTATGGAAATGCGGCACAACTTTTGGGCGACACTATTATTATCTAATATTGAATACAAAATATAATTATTTTAATGCAAAGCATAGAATAATTTCCCCCCAAAAAGTTGACAGTTTATTGAATTATAGGCGACGAAAGAAATTGTATGTTGAAAATGTGCTAGTAAAAAGTAACAAACATGGCTAATCTAATGAATATTATTTGAGTGATTAGTCACTTATTGGATGTGATATTAATTCAAACACTTTATTGTAAATCTAAGAATTGAGTGAAACGTTTTTCACTTAGTTGATGAAATGTTCATGCTCAAATTCAAACTCTAAATTCAATTTTCGTTTCTTTGAGATGCTTTTTATATAAACAGACACACACAATCCAGTTCAAGTTCATCCAGGGGATGAGGGGCTAGTTAAAAAGTTCCAAAATATATTTGGTGAATTATGCAAAATCGGGCTTAAAATTTAATGATCAAGACTATATATAATTTAAATTGCCTTTAATCTAGGTTAACAGCCTTTTTTGCAAAATATAGTGGTTATGCTTAGTGAGAATTTTGGGAATGTCTGTTTTAGATGTTGTTATAAAACAAAAGCAAACCTAAAACAAAGCCATCTTTGGCCCATTGAACGGATCCTCTTTGGTTGCCAATAGCACACTGTAAAGTCACCGATCCTCCGGCCACTACCTCGACAGTGGTCTGCGGACGTGTCTTGAAATACTGCTGTGAATGGAGCTGACAATTAGCTGAAAGACAAAGTTGCAAAATATTAACATTTAATTCAACATAATTACGATTAAAGACAACAATCATAATAATAGTGATTATAATTGAAACCAAAAACAATGCATTCGTTTCTCTGTGAAGGGAATATCAAATTATCTTACTCTTTTTATTGAACTAAATTACTAAATTGATTGGACTATATTTTTAACTCTCTCTCTCTCTCTCTCTCTCTCTCTCTCTCTCTCTCTCTCTCTCTCTCTCTCTCTCTCGCTTAAGAGTGAAAGGCATCGACCGGTGCTTCCAAATAATGATTCTGTGTTTTAAAATCCCTTTAAAAATAGTAAGACTTCGGGACAGAGAAATAGTAACAAAATTTACATCTCATTAGTCGAAAAAATGATCATTTCTTTCGGGATTTAATGTGTTCTCGATTTTAATGAGAGGAGAAAATACATGTCTTCTCTGTATTCGTGGATCCCTTAAAACAAATGTGTTTTTCATTCTTTAAACAGTGAATTAAAGCAATTTATATGATATATAAAAACTATTGTCTTAATTTAGAATCTCATTTGTATTTCCTCTTATGTGTGGGAATAACCAAGTTTCAATTGCAATACAAAATATGTTGATCATTTTTAAGTGCTACTTTGTAGCGTTAGAGTTGTGATCTTGGCAAGACCTTTGAAATTCTAAATTGCACTCAATATTCTGTTTTTTGCTAATTTGAATTTGAAATTAAGTATAATAAAGAGCTAATTAATGAAAGGGAAAAATCAAAACCCAGAGGCTTTTATTAAACTCGAATTAATGAAATAATTCTCGAATGTATCACTTTCGAGTTGAACATGTCAATTTAGATTAAGAATAACATTTGGATAAAATTTAGAAAATTGTGCTGAATTAAACTTTTTAACCTTTTTGACTAATGTTGCGAAATTTATAAATTTATTTTCGAATGAATATTCAATGATTAAATAAATATTTTAATCTATTTTAAATGTATCAATTTAAATTTTAAAATAAGAAAATTTAAATTACAAAATAGCAAATCTTAAAACTGGGCCCTTATTTTAAATTTTATAAGCCTAAAATTTAATTAATACGACAGATAATATTTTGAGTGTGGTCATTAATTAATATTAATCGTTAAATATTAATAAACATTAAATTTATAAGATATCCATATCGATTATATGTGATGGTTTAATTTTTATTTTGCTTCATTGAATTATTCTATTAACTATTCATATTTCAATTCATTAAATGCTTACAGCCTTAACACTTACTAACATTGCAAGAGTAAAGTAAAGTGTTTTTGAAAATCACTGAAAGCGATCGAAACAAATAATGAAAATTTTGTTTCAAATTCAAAGTATGAAAGAATTCATTGAGTATTTTGTTTACTTAACAGAATTTTTTAACTACTGTTCAAATCTGTTCGTTCTCTCGCTTTTTGACTGTCAGTTACCCGTCCTTTGATCGGCACCGGTATGTGTTTGATGTGTGTAAGCAATGGAGAACTGATTTTTAACTTTTTGGCACCGATACAACCGACAGAGCACTGCATATGCAGAGCCGTCACAAATATAAACCAAAAAACTTTGTGTTCATTAAAATATTTGAAACTTTGAGTTATTCTGTGTTTTATTCGTCGGAAATGCCATAACTTTTAGCTCTTAAATACTCCAATAATTCAAGGGATCGGCTAATGGCTTAATTCTAAACATGTGGGGGGTCGACAGCCAAGAGTGTGGAGGTCTTAAGTGAATTATTGCACCGATTATTGACTCCTACATTATTTAGATGATTAGGAAACTCATAAAACACTTGCGAATTAAAAATTCATTCAAATTGTAATTTAATTTAAAAGTTTTGAACGATAGCAACCAGGGTGAAGGTGGGTGAGGGTGAATTTCCGAAAATTGTAGACCAAAATACTGAAAAGCTAGAAGCACCATAGACTTTGCCATTTTTCCTAAAATCTGCTATTTTGTTCTCCATCTTGATTAATTTAGTTAATTTAATTTAATTTAAATTGAATTTAGGCAAATTAGAACCGGATAAAACGTCTATTTTAGGATAAAATGACGGCTTTTTGGCGTTTCCGATACTTCGGATCATCATTTTACCTCACTCATGATCCCCATGAGTTCTAAAAATTTTTGCTTCAAAAATTCATACCTCTGATTCCACCCTAAGCTCAAAAACTGCCCCTTACATAAATAAATTCAACTTTTTATGATTATTACAAAAATGAACATTTTATTGATGTTTCCTTAAAAAAGAAATCTTCGCATTTGGGGAAAATATCAAGTATTGGCAAGGGGGGTCATCCAAAGCCCCCTGAAATTAGGCATTCTGAGAATTCTTTTAGAAATATTTGTATTGCTTCGAATGACTGCCTTTTTTTGGTACAAATTTCACCAACAAATTAGCCTTGGTCAGCCTATGAAGGTTCATAATTCTCTTATGAATTTAAAGATAAATTTAGAAATACAACTTGAGTTGTGAGATTAAAATGTGAGTAGCTTGCATATGCGTAGGCAAGATGAAACGGAACGGAAAGATTTTTGGAAGGAGTCGTGACTCGTGACATATCTTAGCGATTGGTCTGTCATTTGATAGACTCGAGCGGTAAAAATGACACCACTTTTACGGATAGACTTCTATTTTCTTTTGGATTATTTCAAAGAATTCGTGTTTCGAAAGACTCACAAAATTTGAGTCAATTTTCATTTTATTGTCTTTTTGTCTCATTCTTTGCATCAAATGATTTGACGATAATTTACTTCAACTTAAAGCAAAAAGTGCTGCGTTTTGTACGAATTGCAGTTCACTAAACTTGAATGAGCCGTATATTCAACAAAAACTCCGCTCTGTTTAGAAATTAAAACATAAATTTTATGCAAAAATCGATAAATGATTATTTTCTTAACCAAATCAATGAAATCTCTAGAATTTGCATCTTTTGTAAACTATCAGTGATTGCAGGGATGGACAGTGTCATAATTCTTAGGAGCATTGAAAAATGTTGGGGGTAATAAAATATGTTTAATAAAACTTTTAAAGTCAACAAAAGATGTCTTTGCCTTGCTCAAGTGAGAACACCCTGAATATTTGAAAATTTTGAATAAATTACAAACACCCTACAACATTTACCACCTTATTTTTCATAGCTATGGCCATTCTGTCTCGAATTTAGTGAGGTCACTCTAGCACAAATCAGGGTGCTATTTAGCCTAAATTCCTTTTTGCATCTCTGAGTACCCTGGCATGTGTTATACACAATGAAGATATTCAGATTCTAATCTTGTAAAGTTAGAATTGAAGTGAAATATCGAACATTTGAACCGATCATAAAATTCAAATCTCGAGATTGAAAATTGAAAAATTTCATTGAATCTCAAGTGAATTTGGAAAGTTGATAGTTGAGCCATTAGTGTGTGAGTATTGCCGGTTATAATAAATAGGGTTTTGTTTATCACTCGTTAGTGAATCCAACGATGCGTTTACTCGAAAATTATATTTTTATATTCGAATGACTGCTCCGACAGTTAGACGTTTGGCTTAAAAACTGTAAATTCAATTGAAAATAAGGTTTTCTGCATTCAATTATCTCGAAATCAAGTAATTTTAAATTCATCCCAGTTCCTAATGCAAGTAAAATTTTTCCCGGAAAGATCTCAATCCGTTTAGAATAATGCCAAGGATTTCATTGTGAAAAGTAATAGTCAGCTTTTTTCTTTGTAACCTTGTTTGATTGCAATTTAATAAAAATAAAATCATCATTATTTTTAGATGTGACAACCCGCATAATGATTTATTACTTGGTTATTCCACCGAGATGAAAAACACGAATATTAATTACCATTAAGGTGATGAAATATTCTATGCATATTATTATTATAATAATTAGTGGCAAAGCTCATTTGAAGAATGGTAGAATATTTTTTTGCTCGATTGCAACGAAAAATTTCCTGTTATTCTAAGCGGAAGAATATTCTATTTATGAATAATTTTTGGTGTATTTGTTGAGCAAAATTACAACCGATTTATATTTCTTTCATTATTTTCAGAAATGAATGTTTGTTTTGTTGAATATATTTTTTACTTTTTATGCATATATTCTGAGCTCTTTTTCATATATGTTTCGGTGAAAACGCTATTAATTTTGTTCATTCAAATGCATAAAAACCATTAAAACTAATATAAATTTATTTCATTTCATTTATGATTATTATATTAGACAAAGAATTTTAGAGTAAATACTTTGTGTATAAATCATTAGAAATGAATTTTTGGTTTTACCAAGTTATGAAACGAATCAATTTTGAAGCTCTCTTTTTTGATTGTTGCAAGAAAGTTTATTTAAATTTATTGTAATAATTTGCTATGATAGATGTTATTAATATTTTAAGCATGCTTACATTTGCTATCATCTATTCTGGAATAACTCATAAAAGTAAATCACTTTTTCAATTTGATTCATACATTTGCTGTTGAAGAGAGAAAACAAAGGATAGACTGCTCTATCAAGAGTCACCAAGCTCTTCTACTTTAGCAGGGGTTAAGCGTTAGTTCTTGCTAAATTATTTTTAAATATTCTAAGAGGATCACTTAGGAGTAAGATAATCAAATTGACATTTGAGATTTGTATTGTGTATGTTTTTTAAACTCAAAATATGTATTGAGCAGGGATAATCAGGATCAGTCAAACTTTAACCAAGATGTGTGGCATTCATTGATCGAACAAATTATCAAGGATCTCAAAACTGAAAGGATTTCAAGACAGGTTTTTTTGGTGAGACCCCTTGCGAATATCACTATAATATAGTGAACAAAATAATGTCTTAATTTCATTAGACATTTATGGTATATATAAAGCAAAAAAATTCACTTTTTTCTTAACAAATTAAGCGCTGCTATTATTATAGTAACAAATCATTAGTTGCTCGATAAGAAAATAAAACTGCTCATAACTTTATTGTGAAGAACACGATATTTATTAAATAAGGTTATCCACGAAAAATAAAACTTATATTGAGTTTAGATTACTGTTCGATAATAAATTGATCGAGTTGCAAAATATGGCATTGCATTGATGTGCTGTGCGATTGAATGTAAAAAATTATTCATGTTTTCAATCAAAGAACAATTTGTCACTTTAATGACTTATTCAATGGGTGTGTGTTTGTATTGGTGTGTGTGTGTGTGTGTGTGTGTGTGTGTGTGTGTGTGTGTGTGTGTGTGTGTGTGTGTGTGTGTGTTGTGGACAAAACACTCGAATGAAAGAATTCAATATAATATAAATTTTTACAGAAAAACATTGACTCAGATATTGGTTTTGTTTGTTATTCACAACTGTTTGATAAGAAGCAGACAAAAAAGAATTATGTAATAAATAAATCATTGGATTATTATTTTGAATACAATACAAAAAATATGATAATTATCGAAAAGAATGCAAATAAGGATAATGTGATTTACAAACAGCATTGAGAAACTAATACCTGAGCTACCGTTTTGCTCAGCATATAAGTGAAGGCTAAATTTAGAAATATGGTCTTATATTTTATACCTGATTTCAGAAATTGACAAGATTCTCTTCCTATATATTAATTATAGATTAATCTTATAGATCATCTTAATCAAACGTATGGTTTATAAGTAGGCGATATTAATGATTAAGGCATAATTGTTAGCCAAAAAATTAAAAATCTTATCATTTGCTCCATATTTCAAACATTTTAACAGAACAATTAAAAAATATACTTCGACCTGGTAGTTTTTAAATACATATGTCCAAATAATTAATGACATATAAGATCACGTGTCTAATAATTATCAGATAAGACCTGGTTCTTATATCCTAGAGGAAACGGTAGACATAAGCCGTAAGTCAGACGTAAAGTATAGCAAGGAACAAAAGGTATGAAATGTGTTTCCTATCGTATAATTCAATTCTAATATCAATTTTGAATTCAGAGGCTTTCAATCAACGGTTGACTTTTCTATTCTTTGTTATTTCAACACTATTTCTAATAAATTCGATTTTTTGGACCATGTCTGATCAGAATAAATTTAGCCACAGCGTTCACAAATAGAATTCATTGAGTTTTAATGAGTTGGTTCGTTCTGACAGATCATTTTTCTTCAAAAATGTATTTGACATACAATCGATAAGTAAGGAAAAGTGGAAAATATTTCGAATTAACAAATAACTGAATAAAAAGAATGATTGTTCATGGTCATATAATTTTACTATTATTTTGTTAAAAATTAAAAAGGGTATTAAATTAATTTTAATGAGTATTTTATTTGACTTTCTATTTGTTTTATCAATTGATCCAATATTTTGCAAATATTTTTTGGGTCACTCTTTATGAAAACAATTTTATAAATCGATAATTATTTAAAGTAGATGCTAAAGTAAATTAATCAATTTGTTTATGCTCAAAGGCACTTTATCATTAGCTCACGAAATAGATTAGCATATAATCTACTGGATTAGTTTGTTATACATTTTTAACGACTATAACAAATGGACATTTTAGGATAATTTCAAAACTCTACTTGTTATGTCATCGAATTGGGGCTATATTTTTGTACGAGATAACTTTTAATATTCATTTGATCAGGAATAAGATAGTTTTGTCGATAATAACATAGTAATTAATTTTTATTTTTTAGATTAAATGCTTTTTATTAAAGACATTTATACGCTTATCCTCTTTAGTTGGTATGTCATTATCGGCCCACTAAATGAACAAGCAATTTATATTAAATTGAACGGGAAGAACTTGATCATAGCATTTAAGTGGAACAATGATTGAAAAATAAAATTAATTTTCATAGATTTTTAATTTTTTTCTTTGATATTCGATTAATGAAATGATTTTTAAAGACATGTTTCGACATTTAGATCAGAAACAAAATGATTATGGCTCTCCTTTTATAGCTAAAAATTTGGGTTTTGGTAAATTGTTTTTTAAATGAATTGAATTAATCGTAAGTTTTTCTTCAATTACTCGATAAATGATTTATTTGTTTAGAAATTATTGGGAGTTTTAAAAGCAATTTCCGAAAATTAATGAATTGAATAATTGTATGGCTTTAGGTTTTCATTAGATATGGCTGAGCTCTGGGGGTGGTTTGCCTTCACTTACAATCAAATGTTATTTGAGATGTAATTTTGTGCACAATTTTTTGGCACAACTGTATATAACTTGGGGGTGGAAGCCTTAAAATAGGTGTTGTATTTTACATCTTGTAATTTTGCGTAATTTACAAGAGAATATTTTTCTTGTTCAATTGAATATATCTTGCAAAATTAACATACATAATATATGATAAAGTTTGTTTACAGAATTCGGAAAATGTAAGTTGATTAATTCAATCCAATTAAAAATTATGTCGAGATTAGATTAATTAATGTATTAATTAGAGGAAAATTAATTAGTTTATTAAATTTTCCTTGGGCAAATATCTAATTTTTCTGTTTTCACCCTAGTTTCGAAGATTTATCTATTTAAACTTTACAGATCGATTTTTAAAATTACAATAGCCAAGAACGAAAATGTAAACTACAAAGAAACTTTTGAGTTCACCACCCTTATTTATATCAGATCACTGGCGGTCGATATCAACGCATAGTTTATCGGGTGAAGAGCCATATGAATGATCAACACTAGGAGTGAACACTGATTTGGTACTAGACAATTCTAAGAATGTTTTGATAGAGACATTGGTTCATAATCTATACACTATTGGGAAGTGTCCTACTTATCCACGAATCTATTGGGTGTTTGTGCTGTTTATCAATGAATTTCGTTAAGAATACAGTCGTTTATCGATTTTTGAGATCAAAGAATTTGTTTTGAATCAAATCCAAGAACTGTCTAAAATATTTGCTAAGAATAGAAACGTTTTAAAAATCACAATAAAATTCTTATTTAACAAATTGTTTGACATCTAAGAGATAAGAATGAAATGCAAATTAAGGCTAAAACCACGAAAAGATTACATTTAAAAATATGAAACGTTTTGAAAAATTGAATTTTAATTTCTCCCAGAATTTTATGCATTAAAAGGTTTGAATGATATCCAAAATAAATGAGACTTTTTTTCTATTCAGACAAAAGAGATTTTGATTTGCATTTAATTAAAAATACGTTTTTGTGAGAAATAAAACACAAAATTCTAATTAAATGCGATTTTGAATGAAAACAAATCCTTAAGATATCGGATGTTATATAAAAGCATTCAATTGTATGAGAAAATTGAAATCTCAAGTGTATCCGTCCAGTCCTTCCCATTTCCTGATAACCTTCATTTGCAGGTTTATTCTTGAGAATTGTTTTTCAAAGATAACAAAAGTGTCAAAAACTTTCTTAAAATACACGTATTATTAGAGTATTTTTTGAAAGTGAAATAATAGTCAATTCATTGTATCAAATGATAGACTTTTATCTCGAGCTTAAAAGTAAGTCAAACACCGAAACCAAAAGAACATTATAGAAAAGGGAAAGGTATGAAACATCGCACTGGTATACAGAGAGTCCATTGTATTCCCTTCTCGCCTAATAGTATAGATATGTGTCGGAGAGAAATGTCTTTCTCTATATTGAGATAATCAGTCGATTTATTCTTTTATTTTTCACGAACTGTAACTTCGAATGTGTTTTTCTAATTGGATGCACACCAGTGAAGAGCACCGGCAGTGCTCTCAGCACTAGAACCGGGGCAGTGATGCCAGCCGTTGCTCACAGACAAAAGGATTCCGTTCAGCAGTGAGACGGCAACAGTCTGTCCCCTCTCATTTTCATTTGTTTGGATACAAATATTTTTCTT